>PVHY01013264.1:0-41896 GCA_004024945.1 Uropsilus gracilis
AAATGCTGAAGTTTCCCTTGATGATGTGCTGTAGGAGGATGCTGCTGACTGAACCAGTGTTGCTGTAGATCCTGAGATAGTGGAGGTGACTCCAGGATTACCTGTGGTTACAGAAAATGCTGAGCTTACAGTGTTTGGGTTAGTTGTATTCGTTGTTGCTGTGGATATTGTCTCTACTTTGTAGGATGCAGTTCCATTATCCCCTGTTGAGTAGCCAAAATAAAATAACTGAGACCAGTGATTTCTGTTATGAGAGCACATAATTTAAACAAAAATATTTTGCTTGGTTAAATATTCAATATATAATCTGTTCCTCAAACATGATAAGTCTAGCTGTACAGGAGTTAGAATATCATTATAAATATTTCCTTTCAAACAAATATTTTCTAACAACTTTTGTTTAAAATTATATTTAATATTACAATATAGTAAAGTTAGTTTACTTAAAATTCAATTATATTTGATATATGTTCTGTTATTTTAAACTGCATTTTGAATTTTCTTACTTTTCTTTTCCAGGAAATTCTTCCTTAAGGCTTTTCTTTAGTCAGACAGTATTGAATATCATTGCTTTATCATGGTGATCTAATAGTACCTTGTAGATCTAAAACAGTGTCTGTGTATTGATAACTGAACAGCGTTAGTGCTAAATGATTTTAGTTATTTCTTTTCCGTTGGTTTACAGCAATCGGAGATTTATACCCCCTTCAAGTGACCTAATCGATAAATTCTGTAGTAAAGCATGAGATGGTAAAATATCAAGGTTATCCAAAATAAGTCATCTGATCAGGACCTCTTCAAAAAAGATGCCAAACATTTGTAAACTCAAAGAGGTCTTCCTTGGGAGTCAGAAGGCAAAGATTAGTCTAGAATGGTGACTGGAGTTTTTACACTTCACGGGGAGAGGGACCATTATCTCTCACCTGAATTATAGCAGTTTTTAAGGTAAATTAAAAGACAGTTTTCCCCCTTTGAACATCTCTTTTTCCCAATTCAGCAGAGAGTAGAGTGAGTACCCTTACTCTAACTTAGCCACTTCATATGATGTGAATTTTGATTAAATATATTTTGTTTTCAATTTGTTTGGGGAAATAGAAAAATTCATTCTAAATTTCATGTGGAATCTCAAGAGCCTCCAAATAGCTACAACAATCCTGAAATAGAAGACAAACGTGAATGACCCACTTTTTTTATTTCAAAACTTCATACCAAAGTAAATAGTACTTAAACAAGCTACAGCAATCAAAAGGAGTGTGATACCAACATACAATAGACTTAGAGATGAAAGGGCTATAATAGAGCATCCAGAGATAATCCCCTGCATGTATATTCAAATTACAATAGTCTCAAGATCATTAAGTGGATAAAAGGGAAGGTTTTTTCCCCCTAACAAGTAGTGTTGGGGGAAGTGATTATCCAAAAGCAATTGGGGGGAGTGGATATCCAAAAGCAATGGAATGGACACATACATTGCATTGTACACAAAAATTAACTAGAATGGATCAAATTCTTCAGTGTAAGACCTAAAACTATAAAACTCCTGTGAGAAAAATGTAACACAAAAGTTTTATAACACGGAATTTGAAAAAAAAATTTTGGATATGATCCCAAAGGCACAGGCAATAACAAAGAAAAAGTCATCAAATTGGAATTCATGAAAATTTACAAAATTTGTGCACCAAAGGATACTATCCACAGAGTAAAAAGACAGTGGGATAACTAATAGCAAATCACATGTCTTATAAGGATTAATTTTCAGAAAAGATAGAAAACTCCTAAAACTCAACAACAATGAAAAAAACTTGAAGACATTATGCTCAGTGAAATAAGCCTGTTACAAAAGGACTAATATTACATGGTTCCATTTATGAGATATTTAGAGTAGTTAATGTCATAAGGACAGAAAGTAGAATAATGGTGGCTCTCAGAGTCTGCAGGGCTGACTTATTGGTTGGAAATGGAACATTATTTTGTTTAATGAGCATAGTTTCAGGTTTATTGATGAAAATTATGTGTATTGAAGTGAAGGTATCACAGCATTTTGAATGTATGTAACAGCATTTAACTGTACACTTAAAAATGAAAACCTTTACAAATGTATGTTTTGTCTCAGTAAAAGAATTGGAAAGAAAAAAAACTGAAAATAAAATAGAAAATAAATGTAAATTTTTTAATTGAATCAATAATTAAGAAATAACAGAAACTAAAAAAGAAAAACAGAAAAAAAAAACCTAGCAGGCGAATTATATATCTGATCCAAGACATACAGTAGGTGAAAGGGAGGCAGAGGGGTCAAAACAGGAGAGAAGAGCACAAGGGACTATGGTGATGGATCACGGGTAATGTGGTGGGAGACTTATGGGAACTGCACCTGAAGGGAGAAATCAAGTGCTGTACAGAAATAACAATGATGTAAGGGAAAATAAACACCCTAATTAAAAATTATTAACAAAGTTCTACATGTATGGTAAAAAAAATTTTTTTAATAACTATATTCTTTTACATCAATAAAAGAAAAACTTCATAAAAAAAACTTCATAAAAGAAAGTTTCATAAAAGTAGCAGATATATGGCACCTGAGAATAAATCTAAGAAAAGATCTACTTAGTCTTTATGCATAAAGTAATAAATAAATCTTTGGATAACCTCCTTACCCCATCCTGGACATAAGCCCAAACTGACCTGCTTTTCTATCTCCTTTATTTCTGATCTGTTACTTTCTCTTTCTTAAATAAACTTGCTTCTTTCAACTCAAAAAAAAAAAAAACAAATACACCTTCATTGAAACATGTTGTATATTTTATGTTATAAATATTTTGTTTTTATTATATTTATTGTATGTTGCATGTTATGAATATATATATTATATATTTTATATAATAATATGTTCATTATATAAAATTTGAAAAATATAGATACTAAAAAGACAAAAATTCCATGTTTTCACTATCCAGACAACCACACTGCTGTATTTCCTTCCAGAATTTTTTTCTATACTTTAAAAATAGAGTTTAACTTATCCCACATATATCACCTTGTGTCCCTTTTTTTTCCTTTAACCTGACACTGTGATCCTTTCTTACTATTTTTATTCTTAGTGAACAGATTAAGGAGAGACAAATATTTTTATGTCTTGGACAGTAGTTCTTTCTCTTGTTCCTTTTTGGAGTCAGGGAGGCATGGGCTGGGGGAACTGGTCAGTTCATCCAACAGCAAGATCTTGTATGCCGAGCTCTGGAGGTCGCCTCTTCTATCACTGCTCCCTGTGTCTGGACACTCATTATTGCTATTCCTAGTCCTTAGCAGGAGCTACCTTGCAGAGGCAAGCACATCTCCTGGAGGCATTTTTTTCAGTGCAATCACCTAGAAATCTACCCTTCTCTTGAGATATCAGAGCTCTTGAGTGCAAGCACCTAGAAATCTACCCTTCTCTTGAGATATCAGAGCATGCTACTGCTTCTTTGCTTCCAAGGTTTTCCTCAATAAAGCTTACTCTCTACACTGTTTTATGTGTTGCTGGTATGTGTGCATAATAGTGTATATTTGCATTCCTTACAAAGCATTGAACAGAGCCTTTATAAATTAAATAACATTTCCTATAGGAATAGCCAATAATTAACTTATTATTGGATATTTAGGCTGTTTCCATTATGTTGTTACTGTAATAAATCTTTGGTGTTTTTATGCATAATGTTTTGTTTTTATTATTTCAGCTTATTTCCTTAGCATGTTTTCTGTAAGTGGAATTACTGGTTAATGCTGTTAGAAAATTTTCATGTCGTCAATACATACAACCACGTTTCTTGGCAGAAAGGGGGTGCTAAGTTACAATACTACTAGCAGCAATGGAGAACCTATTTCCCAAAACTTTCTCCCTTTGCTGGTACCTATTTTAAATCATGTGAACTAGGACTGCGTCTTTATTGAAGTTTTCATTTTAGGACTTGCTAGTATGGGCTGGGTTGATCAGTCTTCTGACCCAACAAACAGGAAAGCCAGTGAACCCTTCATGTTGACATGGTTTCCTTGTCTGGGAGAGTGGGTGCTGTCTTAGCAAGTTTCTAAATCTGTTGACCTTGTTAGCAGGAAGAGATTAGTATTAGATACATCAAAAGTACAGCATTGTATTTGTTTTTCACCATTGTTTAAATGCTAGATCATTAGCCACTCCTTCAACAGGTTATTTAAAAAAAAAGTTTGCAGATAACCCTATTTTCCAAGCTTGTGCAAGTTATTCTTAGACATCAAATCCTGGTGAGAGAGCAGTGTTCTAGAAGTTGATTCTCAAAAGACAGGGTGATTCTCAAGAGACAGGGTACATATGACCCCCCACACAGAGGTATTGTATGTCTGGGTCTACCACCAGAGCCTCATTGCTTATGTATCAGGTGAGGATCCAGGAATCTGCATTTTAACATGTGCCCAGGGTAATTCTAGTATCGGTTGTCTGCTGACAATGTCCTTAAAGTAAAATGATAGTGACCAGGCATGGTGACGTGCGCCTGTTGTCCAAGTGCTGGGAGGTCAGAGGCTTGGGATCACTTGAGTTCATGGGTTCAAGACTATCCCGGGCAACATAGCGAGACCTGATCTCAAAAAAGGAGCTGGATGCCGTGGCGGGCACCTGTAATCCCAGCTAGCTGGGAGGCTGAGGCTGGGGATCACTTGAGTCCGCGCTACCCAGGAAACTTGAGTCTGTGGTATCCCAGGGAACATAGTGAGGCCTAGTCTCAACAAAAAAAGTAAAATGAAATGATAGTATCTGTTCTTAAAAGTATTTTATAAGCTGAAAGAATCTTTCTAAAGTTGTAAGGTATAGAAACTCAAGGTCTAGATCAACTTTGTTTCCAGCCTTATTCAGCTGCTCAGAATATACTAGAATGAACTAACCTTGCCTTTCACCAGAGAACAAGTTAGAATCTTCAGGTTGCATTAGATTCTCAAACAACCTTGGCCAGGCATGGTGGCACATGCCTGTAAGCGGCAGCCTAGGAAGCCACAGCCGAGGCCAGGGATCGCGGTTCGAGTTCTGCTGGGGGCCCTTAGCGAGACCTAGTCCCAAAAACATAGCTGGGCGTGGTGGCACGTGCCTATAATCCCAGCTACCTGGGAAGCTGAGGCTGGGGATTGCTTGAGTCTGTGGTACCCCGGGCAATGTGAGCCTGCGGTTCCACAGGCAAAAATAGCGAGACCTAGTCGAAAAAAAAAAAAAAAAAGATTCTCAGACAAGAAAGCTATGAGATTTAACTATAAGGAGCTGAATTGAGAGAAACTTGAAATTAACTTTCTTCTCTCCTCCCTTCTCCTTCTCCCTTTTCTCTCCTCCCTTCTCCTTCCTCCCCTCCCTTCTTCTAGTCTCTCCTCCCCTCTCTTTTCTTCTCTTCTCCTCTCTCTGACACTCCATCTCCTACTCACTGAAAAGACCAAAGTCATTTAACTTGAGCCCCATCAATGTCCCGGAAGCTTTTCCACCAGGAAAAGCTCTCTCTGCTTCATAGGTTCCTTCTCCTGCTCCAGAAGAGAAGGAATTCCTCTATTAAAATGCCTTCCCCAACACATACAGTGTCCTGTCTACTCACTCCGCTCTGCCCATAGCTTGGCCCATCACTTCTCTCTACCTGGAGAGTCTCTTTCTGCATTGCTCCCTTTTTTCTGCCAAGAATCACATTTAGGTCTCTGGAACTAAAATAAAATAAGTGTCCCATTATCTGTATCATCATTTCACCCTTGAGCATCTTGAAAGAGGGATCTACACACTTCATAACTTTATCATCTATCTACTCTTATCTGTTACCCTCAATCATGCTGCTGACAAAACTTTCCTCAATGGTTACCCTCCAATTCATTCAGAAATGACCAAAAATAATTTTCTTCTCAATCCCTCTCAGTTTCTGTAAAATTTGTCATCATGCACCTATCCAATAAATATCAAGCATCTACTGTAATAACCTCTTCTTGACCAGCGTCCCCTTGGTATTTACAAGGCATTGCCCTCTTGGAAGCTGGTTGATTCTTCTCCATCCAATGCTTTCCTTGTTTCTGCTCTTTGTCAATTCTTTTCTCAGGGCCCAAAGAGAAGACAGCTTTCTGGGTGTCATCTCTAGTTTTTCACCTCTGAGATAGTCTGTCTTTCTGGAGAACTTGCTACTTTTATGCCTAACAAATCTACAAGTCTACCTTAACTTTACATCCATTTCCCAGACTCACTTTTCCAGTACTTCCTAGCTAGACAGTAAATGAAACATGCAAGTAGAGTTTTTTCTCAAATAGTTCTTCTACTTTCCTTCCTTCTAGTGATTGTAAGTAACATTAGTCCCCCAGATATCTAGGACAAAAATCTCTGAGTCATCTTTTGTTCCTTCCTCTTCCTCTCCCCCAACATCATAATTTGGTAATTTGTCATCAGCTATTATTCCTCCAAATTTGTAGTGTTCCCTTTGCTGTGTTATCCTTATTACTTTGACTATTGCAGCAGCTTCTTAAATTATTCTTCCTGATATAATCAGGAAGCTCTTCCAGCTCTTCCTTCCCCAAATCTTAGTTTTCATCATGCCATTGGTGAATTGATCTTCAGCTATGGAACCAGGAGGAGGGTTTCTTCTATTGTCTCCTTAGCAGGGACAGCTGTAGAAAATGTTTGCATCATTTGTCTAAATGTCCACTAGAGCTATGGAGACTGAGGACTGCAGTTGCTCCTGTCATTCCCTCATGATTTATGATGAGCCCCAAAGCATATCTGCCCAGAGAGGGAGAGGCCACTTGTGATGACTGACTTTCCTCTGGTTGTGTCTGAGAGGAACACTCCAGAGTCTTGTCCAGAGGTCTGTTTACACTGGAGAATGATTTCTGTAATAATGACCATTGTCAAGGCAGTTCTAACTGATAGGTCTTGCATGTTGAGTTCTTGAATGTCAACTGACTTGTGATTAGTTGACCCCTACAGTTGAGACTAGAGATTTCTTGTGTAACTTCTCTCAGTAGGCACATTTTGACTCTATGACAACAATAACAAATGTTAATAACTCACATTTTATAGTGTTCATTGCTCATCTTTTTAAATAATCCCTCTCCCCACTTCACAAGTGAGAAAACAGATTTGGAGTGTCTAAGTGACTTGACCAACATCACAACTTGTAAATGACAGGGCTTGAACTCAGAGGTAAGAGTCTAGGCATGGAAGGTGAGAATTATTGCTCAGCTTTGGGACTATCCTGAATACAAGCCTTTGCACAGTTTGGGCTCTTCTACCTACCTGAACAGACAGAAATAATGATTGATCTACCCTGAGTCTTTGACCTGCCACATACAGAGTGATCTGAACCTGGGGACAAGTCTGACACATTTTTCAGGAGCAAATGATATGATTCCTGAATTATTTTGCCAACTTTCCTGGTATCTCCTTTTTTACGAAGATAACAGAGTGAGTTGTGATGATTATTGACTTCCCGGGTGACAAAACTGTCAGAAGACACATGTACAGAATCACCTAAAATGGATAGTTTTAAAAAAAATTCTGTCAGAGTTGGAAACTGCCTTCAAGAATGGTGAGAGCACTAGGGTTGCACTGAGGTGGGTGCACTCATCATGTCTGAGTGGAGCCCACCTTTATGTCTCTGCCAACACTTCAGAGCTCTTCACAAGATGATTATTTTTCTCCCTTTGAATTGTGTCTGGTGGGAGAAGCACAGTGGTTGTCTTAGTTCTCCCAGGACTGCAACCTTTTCTCCTGTCTGGCCCTCTCCTGAGGTCACAGGAATAAGGAGATGATGGGTGTGTTGTTGACTCAGGTGAAGGAGTGGTGGTAAAAGTGATGACGATGGTGAGAGATAACCTCCCCACTTAGTGGTGAAGTCACTCCCTGAAGGGAAAACAAAACCAATGCCTTTTGTGTGTGTTGTGGATTGACACTAAGGCTTAATGCCTGTTGTATTTGAACTGGAGATGAGGAATGCATAAGCCTTCTACCCACATTTTCACTGTCCTGCTGCTATTTCCTTATAATTAGGTCCCTTCTTAGTATATGCCTTAGAGCATGAGGGTGGTAGCGGCTGTGAAGGTAGCTTTGAGGAGAAAACTGACTTGCAGTTGGGCAGCAGATGCCATGGGGAGAAGAGGAAGAATCACCAGTATTTCCACCTTATGTGGGGAGCTCACAGGTGTTTGTGTGTGGATCAGCCTCAACATTGACACAGTTCCCGTCCTTATCACAAATAACTGGACACTGGTTATGGCCTTAACACCCCTCTCAGGAAAAAAATAGGTTGTGTGGACATTGCTCATACAATGTTGGGTCTGAGATGGGCATGAAGACTCTAATTCCCTCACAATTCTTGGTGATCAAGACTGAAATCTCTGAGGGGTTCCTGGACTATGGGTGATTTCCAGCTTCTACCCTTTGTAGTCAGGGTATAGAAGAGGAGAGTTTCCAGAACTGTCTGTCAGGGTTGTCTGTGTGAGATGATGGATATCAATGCTGCTGCAGAAGACACTGTGATGTGACACAGGTGACAATGCAAGTGGCTAGAGATTGTGGGCTTGATGTTTTTTACAAGAAGCAGAGCCTGTGACCACTATTAAGTCCCCTGGGTATTTTTCCTCAGATACTCCTAAGATACAAGATGAGGAAAGACATGAATTCGGTGTCTTTAAGATAAGTGACTTCATATTATCTTCACTACCTGGAATAGTGCTGGGAACACAGGAATTATGCAATAAGTACCTGTTGAATGAGTGAACACACATGTCTCCATTTCCTGGTCTTTGGTTTTTTCAACTGATGTTGGAGAGAGGGTGAACCTACACTTGTGTCTCCTGTAACTGTCTCAGTGGTCCTGGGGCCAAGAGGAGGTCAACATCAGGGATGCAGCCAGAGAGGTGAAACCACCGTTGCAGCAGAAGCCAAGTTCCTGAGGGTAACCTTGAGCTAGGAGGGCAAACCTGCCTAAGATGGGAGCCTGGGGTGAGAAGTGGAAGCTGGAGTGGTTTCTGTTCTATGGGTGGAGGCTGGAGACTGAACCTCTACTGTGGTGAGGAAGGCATGGGGAAGAAAATGTTTGCAGTTGTACTGTTGAGCATAGGTCAAAGCTATATTTTAGCACTTCACAGCTTGGTCCTGGAGCTTTTAGGGCTATAATCACTGTGACCTAGGTACTGCCACTCCACATGCTGGGAGAAAGGAGTCCAATGACCTGTGAGAATATCAAGGTGAAGAAATGTCTGATTGACAGACATTGTTTGGGTTGTGACTTCAGTGAGTGTAGTTGGAAAGGGTTCTTGACCTTGGAGCCAGTCATGAAGGGCAGATTCTACAGTACTTCCCTTGGTATTATTGGCCTAAATTTTTGAGGTCTGCTCAAAGGAGATAGTTCTATTTACTGATAAGGAAAATCATGAGATGCTGAGGAAAGCCATGATGATCCAGTGACCCATTTCTGATACCCAAGTTCCTTCAGAGCAAAATCAGTTGGTCTTGGATTTGGGGGAGAAGAGGATGAAGTAGGAAAGCAATTTAGTAGTAAATAATGTGAGTCGATGTTTGATTGTTTTAGTTGTGCTTTCTGACAGGTATGGTGCTTCTGAGACCTTCTAAGAAGGTCCTTGCTGATCCTGAAAGGGACAAGTAACAGTAGAACCTGACAAGATCACAAAGTGGTTACAATGTGGATTCTAGAGTCAAAATGACTTATAGTCACAGTGTGACTTGGGGAAGTTGCTTGACCTCTTTGAAACTTGGGCTGCTTGACCTCTCTGAAACTTAGAATCCTAATTTATATGAGTGGGTGAATAATAGAAATGATGATAAAATATGGCAATTCCAATGGGGTGATGTGTATGAAGTGCTTGATCAAGTGCCTGAGCTTGACAAATTGAATGCCGAGCAGCTATCTCTACAAATTTCTAATACCCTCCCAAAGTCAGCAGTCCTTGGGCCTGTGTCCATATAGGACAGAATGTCTGCTTGTTGCTCTTTTGTATATATGTCTCCTCCCTCCCCAGGTGGCCACTGCTGCCACCAGGTCAAGCCACAGTGTCTTCTGCCTAGATTCCTGTAGCCACCCCTAACCTGTCTCCCATTTCACACATGGCCCCTTCCAATTCATTTTCCTGCACAGTATCCAGAGCAATCATTCCAAAGTTCAAATCGGATCACGTTATTCCTTTACTTAAAATCCCTCCCTATCGGCCTGATTTAGTTTCTTAAAAATCACAATCCATTCCACAACTCTCAAGACTCTGTGTGATCTACCATCTATCAACCTTGCAAGTCTTCCAAAGAGTCAAACATTTTCCTGACCCTGCCTGGACAAGCTTCACCTTCACCCCCACCCCACTCCACCCGTGAACACTCTACCTGGTTTGCTACCCAGCCTGCAGGTACGTACAGCACTGCCTTAGAGAAGCCTTCTTCTTATTAATGTAAACGAAGTCTCCCTCTTTACTGTCATCCTATTCTAGACTTGTTCGAGCTAACACCACATTTGGAACTGGACATTTCTCTAACTTTTGTGTGTCTCTTTGCAGACTAACCCTGAACTCAGGTCCTGCTCCATTCCTCACTGTGCTCAGGATGCTGCCCTAGATCAGGGCAGGTGCTCCTTAACTAGCTTTTTTAATTAACAAATTTGTGAATGAACAAGTGAATGAATCAGTATTTCAGCAAGAGGTCAGAGTGCTTCTACTTTTCCTCCTTGAAAGGGCTGTACAGACCCCGTGAGTAAGTGAGGAGAGGCTGGATTGCCAACTTCCCTGTGATGAGCCACAAAACCTTAGAAAAGCTTTAGAAACAGGAACTATAGCTTATTCCTTTTCATGTCAAGGGCATTTGACACAATTAGCAGTTCAAGTGAACGAGTAGCTCCAAACCCTTTCTATTTGGAATTCCCTGAGTCCTACCGGCATGGAACTTTTGGAACTCCTTTACAGTTGGAACAATTTCAGTTGAGAGCATTAGTAGAGGAACTAGACACTGATGAAGACCTTAACAATACATATGAGTGGAACTGACCTGCTGGCCACGCTGGCAAGTGCATTCCGAGCGAGTGTGGCCATAGCTGCAGAGGCCATACATGCAAACACCCAAAGCCTGGAGTTTCTTTAGTGTATCAAGGATGACATTGAGCTTTTAAACTATGATGAAGTGCCAACAAAACTCAACTCCTGAGCAACATGCTGGGAACAGACACAATGATGACTAGGTGCCTGCCTGACTGGAATTCAGTCTTAGCAAATGAAAAGGGAACACAAGAGGTGAAAGCTGAAAGTAGGAGGAGAGTCAGCCTATAAAGCCTCAGTCCTGGCCTTTGGAGTTGTGGCTCCAGGAGCTACATTATGTACCTGCCTGCAGTATTTAGCGATGCCAGGAAACCAGAGAACGGACAAGGCAGCAAACCACTTGTTTGAACACATAAAAGGCCAGCGGCTTTCTGGTCTTTCCTGGCAATGAAGACATAAATCACTTGCCTGTCAACCCCTGCCAGCCTGACCAGCCGCTACCTCTAGAGCTGAGCCCACAAACCCAGGGTGTGGAGTTCCTTGTGGTACCAGGGCCACAATAGCAATTCGACCTGAGTGGGGCCTCAGCTAATGGTAGAGACTGGCATATAATTCATTTAGATGAGAAGTCACATTGAGAATAAACCAGGACAGGCCTTGCAAACCCCCAGGACAGAGAAGGCTGGGGTTCCACGACTCCAGAATCCTGAACCATTGGCAATGCCCCTGAACTAACAGGTGCCACTCCATCCCTGGTTCCATCACCCTCCTCACCCCAGCTTCCCTCGCCTCCTCAGCTCTAAAATAAAGCAGACTTTCTCGGAAATAACCTTTTCTGATTCTTCTTTATACCGAGTACTATCTCATTTTCCCTTTACCACAGTCCCATGAAATAACCGTGCTGATGAAGACACCAAGACTCTGAATCTAAAGGGCTTTTGCCCATGTCCTCCAGGCTGTCAGGTGGCAATGTTGGTCTTCTCTGCACAACCCTGAGCCATTGGTTCGACTTTGACTCATTTCCTTATCAGGACCTCTTGTTCACAGATTTTCTCTTTTCAGATGTACCCACATACAGCCAGGATTTCCTAGGGAAGAGCTAGCCTAAGGAGAAGGGGGTGGTGGCAAATGGGTTTTGGTGTCCTTGGTGACAGCTTGGGGAGATTTCTCTCAGATCGACATATTGGAGATGCTGAAAGGAGATCTTTCCTTCTATGACCCTCTGCTATACTCTGCTTATGCTTCAGCCTGGTAGGTGCCATGGCTATTCAGGCAGCCCCCTAAGCTCCTGGTTCGCTGCTAATTGGAGACCAAGGCATATTTTACCTATTTTCTTTACTGCAAGGAGTCGAACCAGAATGTCAGGCTGCCTTCCCAGCCATTCCTGCAAGGAGCCACCAAGATTGCTAGGTTTTCTGTCCAGTCTATCTCTGTGCGCCCTTTTTGCCCCCGTTCACCTTCAAAAGCCAGGGCTTTCCCTTAGGCAAGACTTAACTCCTACAGCTCTTTCATGGAAATCCTGAGACTTCTCCCTTTGACCCCTGCTCTATGATGACACAGTCTGGGTGAGTGTGCTGGCAGCCAGTGTGGACACAGACCCTACATTCAAATATAGGGAAGTCATCCATAGTGACCGTCAGAGGGCATGGTGACCGTCAGAGGGCATGTAGCGGACCATTTTCCATTTCCCAGAGGCTGGCCACGCAGATGTGGAGCGCTAACTGCCATCCTGACGAGACTACATTCCCTGCCAGGTTCTGTTGATGCTGAAGCAGATGTTTGGGATGCCACTGTCCCAGTCTCAGATTCTTCTCTGCACAACCCTGAGCCATCAGTCCCAGCCTGGGAGCCATCCCAATCCCAGGCTCTGTCCTGGCCCTGCTCCACTCTGCCCCCTTTATTCGTGTGTGGGGTTCAGTGCTCCAAGACCTCTCAATCTTGGAAACATCCTTCCAACTTCACACCTTCTCTTGCTCACTCCCCAGTCCCGGCCACCTTGGCTTGCCCTTTTCCCACCCCACTTGCTGCCCATAAGCCCCTCTCCACAGATGCTGCCTTCTGGCTCGTCCTGATGATCCTGATACAGGGCTGAGTGGAGAGTTGGTACCAAACATCTTTTGCACTGACTTTAAATCGCAGAATGGTAAAATAAGAATCGAGGGAGCCAGAAGTCATGCCACTCACCACCCTGCCTTTTCATAGGGAGACAGAAGCCTGGAGGTCACAAGGACCAGATCAGTTAGCAGCAAAGCAAGACAGGCCCCAAAGTCCCTAAGTTCAAGCCACCTCCTCCCCATTTCCCTTGGACACTACTCCCTTGAACACTCCCTCCACATCCCTCTACTTTACCCTCAGGACAAGGCCTGAACACCTGGCCTCCGCAGACTCTAAAGGTTCCTTCTGGCCTTGTCCTAGCCTCCACTTCCTTGTGTGTAATGAGAGTCAGGAGAGGGGAAGGATTGAAGACTTGGGCAATGGTGGTTGTTGTGTTTGCTCTTAACCAAGACTTTAGACATTTCAATGAAAGTGGAACGTTCCACTTCACCAGTCTTCCACTTCACCTTCTGTATGAGAATGTTCCTCTTGACTGACTCCCCAGAAATCATTCCATTGGTAAAAGCTTCCACCTGGCCCATTGAGGGAGGAAGGAACTGTGGTCATATCTTTGGTTTGGGCTCCTGACTCTTCAATCTCTCCTGCGTCCCAGATCCTCTCAGGAGGTTTAGATAACCAGAAATGCAGGATGAGATGTGGTCCTGGGGTCTGAGAGGCACTTGGAAGGTGATTGAAAAGAAGGGGGCTCCAGGGGAATGTCTCCAAGAGGCCATGTTTCATCCCTACTCCCAACTCCTTACCTGGAGGGGAAATGGAAAGGGGAGGAGGTCAAAGCCAACATTGGAACTATAGTTCCTGACCTTGAGGGCTTTAACCTAAGACGAGCTTTAGAAACCCAGGATTAGGGGCAAGAAACTCCCATCCCTCATCACAGTTGACCTCTTTTTCCTGTCTTGTTTCTTGACACTGGTCTGCTACCTTCCTTGCTATCTGCCTCTCTCCTCTGATTTTCTCCTCCCTCTGATCTATTTTGCTTTGGTTTATCAGTTTCTCCTCTATCTTTACATATGAGTCTACATCTTTGAATGTTTTTCTTCCATTTTTATCATCCAGCTTTCCTATTTTTCTCTTTCAGTCTCTCTCCTCAATTCATTCTCCCTTTACAACAGTTCTGGCCCTTTCTCATCACAAAGCACGGCCTGGCCTTCTACCCCCAGCCACACCTTCCCCTTCCCCAGGCACCTGTTTCTATCTCGTCTTCTCTCTGATTCTGTAGATTTCTCTTGACTTTCCCCCACATCTTGTTCCCTCTTTGTCCCTTTGCCACCACCCCCTTCTCCAGAGCAGACCCTAGCTCCGGAAGGACTCCCTGAAGCCAGCGCCTCCCCCTCCCTAGGAGCATCACTTACCTAGGACCGCTGACCAAAGGAGACAGGAATATAAGCAACCGAGGAACACCCAGGGGACACTCCCCCCATGGGCACCCTGCATGACTCCAGCAAAATCCTCAGCTTCCTTTGGAGAAGCTCCTCAGCACAGAAACAGGGGGTGAGGAGCAGAAGCAAACCTGTCTCCACCAGCTGCTGGCCTGAAACAGGTGTATTTCCCTGAGGGGCCAGAGTAGCAGGGGAGGAAGACAAAAGAAGGCAGGGCCCCACGCCAATCATCCTTGCCCCGTCTTTTCTTTCCTCAATCTCCTCCCCCTTCCCCCACCAGGAAAAACAAAACAAAATACTGGTACACCCATTGCTCTCTGTTTAGTCAGCCAGAGCCAAGTCAAAGAGGGGTAAGAGGGGGTTTGGGGGAAACAGAAACCAGGATGCACTGGAAGTGAATGGGCCACCCCCCTGCCTTGGGGCCTGGGTCCTAGCCTTCTGTGTCCCCATCCTGGCAGAATTTTGGACAGCTGCAGTGCGAGGCAGCCCAATCATGTCAGAAGAAAGAATGGGGGAGAATGGAGAAAGGAGAGGCCAAGAGGACAAATTTGGAATTATATGACTAGTAGGAAAAAGCTGAGATTTGCCAGGCATGGTGGCTCTTGTCTGTAAGCTTCAGCCTATGAAGCGGCCGGGGCTAGGGATCACAGTTCGAGTCCCACCTGGGGCCCGTAGCGAGACCTAGTTCCAAAAAAATAGCTGGGCATGGGGGCATGCGCCTATAATCCCAGCTACCTGGGAAGCTGAGGCTGGGGATTGCTTGAGTCTGTGGTACCCTGGGCAACAAGAGCCTGCAGTTCCACAGGCAAAAACAGCGAGATCTAGTCTAAAAAAAAAGCTGAGATTTGAGGAAACCTTAAGAGATGTGAGAGAGGTGAGGGGTAGGATTCAGAAATACTCAGTAACTTTTGGAAAGGAGAGATGGGCTTACAACATCTGCTCAGTGTCAGGCCCAGATGGTAGATTTCTTCCTTCCAGGAAAGGAAGAACAGAACCAGGGCCCAGAAAGCCCAAATGCATCCTGGGAAGGTAACCTGAGTATTTTGAGTTGGGTTGTGGAATTAGGGTAGGTCCTGGGTACAAGTACCTGTGATCTTAGGAAGAAGTGGGGGCAGTCCCTGGAGATTTGAAGGTCTAGGTCACCTCATTCTCATTTTGTAGGACTCACAAGCACAACAAAGGAAGGCTAGGAACTGCAACCTTGGTTGCTGGGTGGTTCTGCAAGTGAGAAAGGATAATTGGTATAACTCTGAAAGAAAACAACAGAGATCTTCCCCCACCCTTTGCCACAGTATAATCCCTAGCCTCTGGTTCTTCAAGATTTGATTCTCTGAGTGTGGGGTTTGTGATATGATTGGTTCCAGAAGAGGTTGCTCAGGCTTCTGGACGCCAAACAACCCAGGATGAAGAATTAGCATTTCTGCATTCCCTGGTAAGAGGAGTCTGGAAGAGCCCCTGGAAGAGGAGTCTGCTGACTTTGTGGTGCCACCCACCTGGCTGTTTGTTTCCTAAAAGCCAAAAGTCCAATGGTCACTGAAACCCAAAGACTAAATCTTCCAGCAATAATGCAGATACTACAGAGAAGCAGCATGTTCCAAATCCTTCAGTCCCTCCATCTTTGTATGAATGGCCTGATCCCATTCCTCCCTGAGTCTCAGGAAGTCATAAAGCTTAAGATGGATTTTAGACAAATAGCACCTGGCCAGGACACAATGAGGACATTGTATCATCTTCAGGATAAACTGAAGAGAATTCACATGTTGCCAAAGCCCAGTTTGACCTTCTAGGTCATTTTTCCGTGTCAAGTCTTTTCATGAGTTATGCCTATGAACTTGTTATATTTTATTCAGCGACACTTTCTGGACTACAATTTCCAGCCTACCCAGGAAAAAAAAAATCCAGGTTAGATGAAAGTAAGAGTTGGACATCTTGTCAACCTAACAGCTACCTAACCACTCTCCAGGGCTGGGGAGGCCAGAGGCAGGGTGTGATGGAGTGGTTGCTATGATGGCCATGGCTTCAACTGAGCATCTGAACACTGGAACTGAATCCCAGCCCTGCCACTTAGAGCAAGCCACAGCCTTTTTGAGCCTTGTTTTCCTCATCAATAAAACTGGAATTATCTGTCAAAGAAAAGCCAGAGCTGGACAGTAGTGGAGAAAACAGATTTTATTCAGGACTATTACAATAGGGGGAAAGAGAACTTACTCAGTATCAAACTGGGTTCAGTTCTGAAAAAGTGTGGGAAAGTTACAGTCAAAGAGCAGGATGGGGGTCAGTGAATAGAAAATTGCTAGGAAGAAGCATCAGGGATAAAGAGGATTTTAGCTATACCCACCTAACAGGATTTTTTACTGCAGACAGACCAGGTGGTCAGATGTCCCTGGGGGAAGGGGAGAGGAGGAACCTAGGCAGATCCTGAGGATGATCAGATGCTGGGGATGGGCCTCTTGATAAACGGCCTGCCTAGGGGTCTTGCTGAAACGGGCACTTAACAAGGAAGCACACAGAATCTAAAAAAGGATTCAGAAGCTGACCTAAAGTTTGATCAAGCAAAGGGTCTTGTCATTATTATCTACCAAAAAGTGATGAGACAGACATGAGTGCCTCCAGGTAAAGCACATTATAAATGTTCAAATACCTGTGGAAGGCACTTGGCTCCTCACTTCATGCTGATATCCAGCCCTGAAGATGCAAAGAAATGAAAACCAGGTGTAGGAAGAGGCCTCTGGGAAAGAAGACTCAGGCCCTCTGCATGCCAAGTCTTTCCTGTGTCCCCTCTAGTTGCTGGCACAAATATAATTTCTCTTCTCCCTGCCCTCCCCGTTGCCTTTTGGTTTTCCCTATGAGTCCAGCTCTTTCTCGACTGACCCTTTTACTAGAGTTGGGATATTTCTAAGCCTCTGTAATAAATGCCTCTTTCTCTGCCTGGGTGGGTCTGAGTCCTCTGTTTTCCTTCCTTCTCCCCTCCCGAAGTATCTGGTGGGGTTAGAAAGGGGCAATCAGGAGGGAGGAAACAGGGGATTCATGAGGTTCTGTCTGGTACAATGGCCTAAGGCCACAGACTACCTGGTGTAGAGCTGGTAGGAATCTGAAACCCACCTAAGTAGCTATTCCTCTTGAGCAGAGAGCTCAGTCTGGACTTGGCAAGTCTAAAGTCATGAACTTTTCACATGAAGGGAAGATAGACCTGGCTTGAACAGACTCAGCCTGGCTTCTGGATAGCAAAGCCAAGATCTTAAAAGATACTCAAAGTGGAAGGCCCTGATTTTTTTGAGGGCTCCCCCAAATTTATTGCACCCATGTAATTCATGCTCTAATAGACCTTCATGATCTTCTCTGGTCACTTAAGACTGAGAAGGAAACAGGAAATCCGATTTATTAAGTCTTGAATAAAAGACTTGCAAAGAAAACGCCAGACCCTGCATAGGTCACCTTAACTCTGTGAGGTGCATATTGCTCTCCCCATCTCACGTGAGAAGCCTGAGGCTCACCGAGATGCACCAGCATTGAGTCATGGTTTAGGCTGAGTGATGGAGTGAAACTGAATACCATTCACTCCCCTTGTCACACGGAAAATCGCGAAGCTGGAATTTGAGTCTAATTGTAAAACCTGGATTTTATAAGGAAGTTCAGAGGTGGTTCCAAAGCACAGGAGGAAATTAACATCGACTGCACGCTTACTAGATGCTAAACTATGTCATTTCCTCAAGTCAGATGCAGAGATCTGCCTTTAAGCAGAATAACACTACTCAGTGACCAAAAAAGATAAGCTCATGGCATCTGTGCAACATGGATGGAGCTGGAAAGGAGTATGCAAAGCAAAATAGGTCCACTGGCTGGTTTCACATATATGGGGAATATAGAGAAACCAAACTGTAGGTCAAAGACAAACCTTAAAACAAAGCCTTGCGAGCTGACCGTAGACCTGAGACCTCCAGGAGAGGAGAGATTTGGGGGAGTGGCGAGCACAGTGAACTCTGGTGGGAAGATTCATGATCAGACTGAGGAGAGAAAGCTTTGCTGTTAAAAATTTAACAAGGATGTAAGAAAATGGTGCTTCATTAAGAAAAAAATAATTAAAACGCTGAATTAAAAATAAACTGATTTTCAGGCCAGGCATGGTGGCACATGCCTGTAGGTGGCAGCCTAGGAAACCACAGCCAGGGCCAGGGATTGCTGTTCCAGTTCCACCCGGGGCACGTAGTGAGACCTAGTCCCAAAAAATTAGCTGGGCATGGTGGCGCGCGTCTGTAATCCCAGCTACCTGGGAAGCTGAGGCTGGGGATTGCTTGAGTCTGTGGCACCCCGGGCAATGTGAGCCTGCGGTTCCACAGGCAAAAATAGCGAGACCTAGTCTCAAAATAAATAAATAAACTGCTTTTCAAATCGGAAAAAAGAGAAAGATGGAATAGCTTTCCAGTGATTAGGAGAGAGTGAGTTAACAATCTCCAGCTGTTACCTCCTTCAGGGTGTACCTCAGCTTTCAAGCTCCCCTCCGTGAACCCTTGGGCCAGTGGTGAGCAAAGTTGTGGTGCAGTGATGACAGAGTGTGCATCACACTGGCGGGGACTTGGCAACTTGTCCGCTTGGCAAGTCTCCTCTGTCCTCTCCTGCTATCTGCTTTGCCTTTCACAGGTATTACT
Organism: Uropsilus gracilis; assembly: GCA_004024945.1. Lineage (NCBI taxonomy): Eukaryota > Metazoa > Chordata > Mammalia > Eulipotyphla > Talpidae > Uropsilus > Uropsilus gracilis. Next base: position 19,130 of record PVHY01013264.1, read on the forward strand.
CCCCAAATAGGTCTTTTGACTTCACTTCATTTGAGCATTTGATTCCAGAAGAACCTACGCTGAAACACCAACTTTAAAAAGGAGGACCGCTCTACAAATACAGGACCTGACTCCTGGGTGGAAGCCCATGCACTCATATGAAAACCCAGACCTGTGCCCTGTCCATTCCTGCATGCCACAGGTCCACCGGGGGAAGCGAGTCAAGAGGGCCTGACACCCTGCATGTGGGCATGAACAGCTTGTGATCTGCTGGTGAAGACAAGAATCTTATGCTGCAAAAGAAAAAACACGCAAGGTTTTGCTGCCAGAGGTCCATGGAGCATGTCTGGGGGAGGACACTGCAGAGGAGGAAGCCAGGGTGAGGGAGGGAAAGCCCCACTCCGGGGGGCCTTGGCTGCTACACACTGGTGAGAGCTGGGCTCTGGCATTTGGGTCACACAAAGGACCCTGTCACTCTCCGGGATTGGATTTCTGGGCCCCTTTCTCTAAAAGTGCTGAGTATTTTCATGCCAATGAGCTCATTTGCCTTCTCATTTTACCTTTGAGGCAGAGTGGGGCATAATGCCTATGTGGGCAATGTCTTCCAGGTATGGGGTCCCCATGAAGGAGGGGCCATCCTGGGTGCACGGGCAACAGCACTGACTCAAGAACCAGGAATCTAAATGCTGCCATTCACACATTAAGGAAAGGTAAACTGAGGCCAGGTTAATGGCAGCATCCTGGCCCCAATCTGGTCCCCAATCTACGTGTCCTATAGTTAAGCCTCTTTAAAAAAAAAAAAAAAACATAGAAAGAAAAAATAAGTCTGAACATAAATTTCAAACCTGAAAAGACCATGCAATCATGTAGTCCACCCTCCTCATTCTGTCAAGGAAGAGACGCAGGCTCGGACAGAGAGGAATCCAAGTTCATATGTTTGCCAGCCTGGGCCCCAGCTCTCCAGCGCTCCTTCCACTTTGCGCTCTGCTTGCCACACTGATTAGGTTGTCTTTGCATCTTCCTAGCACCTCAGTCAGACCCTAGCCTGAACCTCTGTCCACCCGCCCACTAAGTGCTGGAGCTGGAGTGCTGACAGGCTGTTCCTGGCCATGGTGGCCGCAGACCTCTAATGCAGAGGTCTAAGCTGAAGGAGAGTCTAAGCTGGGCCCAACGTGATCTTTTAAAATAAAGCTTACCAGTTGTTGTTTTATTCTCAACATGGAACAGAGCATTGCTTGCTGTAACAGAGATGAAAAATACTTAAAAGTGGAGGGAAGAGAAACATTATAGTTATCTTCCCACCTGAGGGAAAAAAACTATTAATACAATGACAGATTTCTAGCCTCTTCTCATGAAGAGTACACATGTAACTTTAATCTACCATATCATAATTTGGATTCTTCATGTACCACATAAATGAAAGCCTAAACATCTCTTCCTGTTATAACAAACACTTTATTGTCATACTTTAAAACATTGTATCATATTCCACTGGGTGGAGAGTCTCCTCACCATTGCTTATTTAATTAAGTTGGCTACTTGGGTTTTTATAGCTATCCCTGTTACTGAAAACACAGAGACAAGAATCTTTATGCATAAAGCTCTTCCTGCATTTGGGTTCATTTACTTAAGACAAATGAAGCTTGATGTGTTTTGCTAGGCTGCTCCAATCTTCCTTCTTTAGCAGGAAGTTTATGAACCTAATGTATCTGAGTCTACACGATGCCATGTGTAGTGTTCTTGGACACCTGGGATTCATTGAATATCTAATACTGACAGTCTAATGACAAGGCAAAACATAAAGCAGGGAGAGATAATTACTCAGGGGAGCTGAAAGTAATGGGTGGATTAAGGACCAGACAGGTAAACTGGGAAACCGGTGGAGTCCCACCACATAGAATGGCTTAAAACAACAGAAACTTATTCTCTCACAGATCAGGAAACTAGAAGTGCTAAATCAAGGTGCTGGCAAGTTCATGCTTCTACTAGAAGCCCTGGAAGCTTCCTTCTGTCTGTCTTCTAGCTCTGGAAATTGTTGAAAATCCTTGTGTTTGATGATTGGAGCCGCTTCTCTCCAAACTACTTCCATCATCACAAGACCACCTCCCCCATGTCCTGCATTTGTCATCTCTTCTTATGAAGATGCTAGTCACTGGCATATGTAGGGCCCAGTCAACCTAGTATGACCTTGGCTTAGCCTAATTACAACTGCCAAGACTCAATATCCAAGTATGGTCACATTCTGAACTTCCTGGTAACATGAACTGTGAGGTGGGTGGGGGCATTTATCTGCCTGTACCACCCTTTTAAAGAAAGTCTATGAAGGGAAAGTCATTACAATAGATGACAACTTCTGCCAGGAAATGTTCCACTTCCCACTTAATGGGTCTAGAAATCCCCCAAACAGCTGCCTTCGTCACCACTGAATCACACTCGGTTGGGTGACCAAAAGAATCATCTGGATTAGTCCCAGCTCCCAGCCCTGCCTCATTATGTCCATGCTGAGACCACCCCTCCACTGCTCGGGGGCCACAGAGAAGCGCTGTAGGTAGGGAGAACACACCTACCCCTGCTGGGGATTTCAGAGCTGCTCTCCAAAAGTGGACATGCTACAGTTAAGGGAGGAAGTCATGCTCCCTGGTTTCCTTTTGAACCCAGGAAGAAAATAAGGTGGTCAAGGGGAATGGACAGGGCACTAGGTGTTAAACTACCTACTATTTAAATGTAAACTAACTCCACCCTGTCCTTGGGCATTCCACAGCAGGGCATGTCGTCAACTCCCCAATGCCCACAGCACTCCAATTTGATTGACACTATGCCTTCACCCGCACAATCCCAGCCTCTCCCTTTATTGGAAAAAAGTGACCTCTCACCTTGTCTTGCCCCCTTGATATTACCTCTTCAGGTGTGTTTGGAATGTTCTCTCCCCAGCGCGTGGTTCCACCTGGAGCTCCAGATGGCAGGATGCAGGGATGGGGAGGCCAGGGTGTTAGGAGCATGAGCCTGTGCCCTGTGGTTGCAGGATCAGGTAGTTTCACTGGAATGAATGTCCATTCGGGGCCTAGAAAGGGCTCTCCTTGTAAGCTGCCAGGTCCAGAATAAGCTGTCCTGGCTCTGGCCTGTGATGCCAGATTGTTCTCCTTTGGGGGAAGGCAGGTGTGAGTCCCAGAAGGTGGAGTAGATACTGGGGGGAGGTGGCAAAGCCTCCAAGGGCTTTGGAGTCTTGTAGACTGCTGCTTCTGTGCTGAAGCTGAGCCTGTTTCCCCATCCACAATAGCAATGGTAGTAATAATGCCTGTTGGTTTGGCACAGAGAAGATTCTCTATATGTTAGTCTCTCCCCAGGGAAGGGACATGAACAGAAAGACAAGTCTGGAGGGAGAGTCTGAGGCTGTTTGGGGTAGCGGGGTCAGCTAAAGAAAGTGAGAGGCGTGACATCATGCTTCTTGCTGAGTGACTAGCCTTGGCAGGGAAAAGAACCAGAAAGCAAGTTGGCTGCAAGCTGGAGCTCCGATGCTGATCTCCCCGTAAGGAAGCTGGAGAGGGGGTCAGCCTGACTGGATATAGTTGGGTTAATCATACGCAGATAAGCTCCTTTCGTGTAATGATTCCCCATGGCAGTACGTTCTTCCAGGACTATGGTTTAGAGGTTAGAGGGGAGGGAACTGTATGAGATAACAAGGTTTTGAAAATCAGGAACAATGATACTGAACCAACCAACTAAAAGACATGACCTGGAAGGGCAAGATGGTTGTGGGTCTTGGAATGACATTTTTTTTATTTGAGGGTTTTATTTTTTATTTATTCCACAAGAGGCTGTCTTGCAGATCAGTGAAAGCTGGCAGGCCCAAGGTAAACCTGACTATATCAGGGGTTCACCTCTAGGCTCCAGTATCTCATTACCACAATGAGTAGACATCATATAGTATTATATTATGATATGTGACATAATAGTATATAGTACATGTGACTATTATAATTAGTCTAATTGAAGGGTAAGAGTAGCTTTTTATAAATGCTTTTAAAAAGGTTAGAGACTACTGTTGCCTGGAGAATCCCTGACTGTCTGACCCCCTTTACCATATGTGGTAGCCAAACCCCACACCCCTGGCCACTTTGAGACCATAAGGTCACCACCCTTACTTCGCTGCCCCTCACAGACTTGCACTGGCCAGGCCCTGGATTTGGGGGGCAATGGAATGTGGGGAAGACCCAGCCCATGCCCACCCTGTGCCCTCAGAGTAAAGATCACACTTTACTTTATATGCTGTGTAGTATACTAAGTACAATACTTTAACTGAAGAACTAAGAACATGAAATCCAAGCGCCCGTTCTTCAGGTAGAGCCCCTCCCTTCCTTCTGAACCAGGAATGAGATGCAAAACCAAAGATACATTTATGTTCTTATCCTCATCTGTGTCTATGTTTCTGTATAAATGTATTTAAAAACCGGTGACTTCCCCCACCGTTCTCAAGCCCCGAAGTGTGGCTGCACAGCAACAATGCTGAGAAGAGAGAAAGCAGGCAGTCTGTAAGAGAGAGGTTTGAAATCCTTAGTGTCAGTTCCTGGGGAGGGGATGAGGATCTGGGCTTGTGTGAAAGAGGTTCGGTGAAGGGGAGCTGGATTCCTCTCCTCCAGAGTTGAATTATGGAGGGTAAGGAGGGGGAGGAGGGAATGAGGAGTCAGAAGGGGCGAACTGAGGGCTGTGTGATTCTGTACAGGCCTCCGAGCCAGACCTTGAACTAGGGGGGAAAAGGCAGTGGGCAGAGTCCCTAGGACACACGGAAACAGTGGCCAGGTGTCCAGGCCATGAGAAAGGGGCGTTAGGGAGGGTAAATAACAGTGAAACTGGAGACCTTCAGCAAGGTCGTTAGTAGGTTCACGCTACTGACCTGTGATCTGGGTGGCACTATGAGAAATGTGAGAAGGACCGGTAGCTGACTCATACAAATTCCCTCAAATGTGGGCATGATCCTTTCAGTATCTGGTTGAAATCCAGAATGCCTATGAGAGGAGACAGGCAACCAGAAAAGAGGGAATGCCGGGCACGGTGGCACATGCCTGTAATCCAAGCTCTGGGAGGCAAGAGGCCAGGGATCGCTTGAGTTCTCCTGTTCGTGATTACCCTGGGCAACATAGTGAGATCTGGTCTCAAAAAAACAGCTGGGTGCAGTGGCAGGAGCCTGTAATCCCAGTTACCTGGGAAGCTGAGGCTGGGGATCGCTTGAGCCCATGGGGTCGGGATTACCCAGGCAACATAGCAAGATCTAGTCTCAAAGAAAAGAAAGAAAGATGGGGGGAGGGGAGAAGCATCTCCCATGCCTTAAGGGGGTAGAGGTAGGGGACTGGAATCAGGGTTGTGCAGAGGGTATATGGGTTGGGGGTTTCATGAGGATGGGTGTCTGGGAGGACTTTGAGTTCATGGAGGGGAGTGAGAGAGATGTTGCGTGGGAACCAAAATGTGAAAGCCATTGTAGGGTGAGTTTGTTGGGTTTTCACCTCCATTAGCCTGTAACCAGCACCTGTGGATTTTTTTTTTTAGACTAGTCTCGCTATTTTTGCCGGTGGAACCGCACGCTCTCGTTGCCTAGGGTACCACGGAATCAAGTAATCCCCAGCCTCAGCGTCCCAGGTAGCTGGGATTACAGGTGTGCGCCACCACGCCCAGCTATTTTTTTGGAACTAGGTCTCGCTACAGGCCCCAAGTGGGACTCGAACCGCGATCCCTAGCTCCGGCCTCTTCATAAGCTGAAGCTTACAGGCACGAGCCACTGTGCCCGGCCACCTGTGGGTCTTTTCCAGCTCAGTGGGTGTGTGCAAAGTGTGAGTGTACGCTCCTTTGCCTGGGAGAAGGGGGGATGAAGGGGTGCAGCGGACACGAGCGGGCATGTGCACAAGCATGAGAGAGCATGAGTCAGAGAAACAGAGAGCCCAGGGAAAGGGTATGAAGATTCCTGCAGGGGTGGGGAGCTCACCAGCGTCATGATCCCCCCCGGCCCTCACCCTGGTCCTGCCCTGCTTGGTGTGTCTGTGTAACTGTTAAAACTAGTAAACAATCAACACAGATCAGTAAACCTGATGCTTCCCCAACAATTGGTGATGAAGACAGTTACATTATACCATCATCTTGAGGAGAGGGGCTTTCTGCAGGAGCAACTTTGGCCAACAATTCTCTGGCACCCAGAGATGCTTTGAGACTTCTTTACTGTCTTTGCCATCACTTTCAGGAAGCTCAGACTAGGTCAAAATGGTCTACACCTGTTCGCTAAGTGGGAGGCCCTCTCTCTTGTTGTCCTGGAGGTTCCTGCCCAGTTCATTTCTCCCTGTAGCCTCCTCTTCTCTTTCACACTCTCTTGGCTAGTTCTCAGAGTGCCTCATGCTTTGACTGAAGTTTATTTACCAGACAGTGCTGGGATTCTTTCAACCCCAGGCAAACCTCAGCTGCTTACCTGCCTTCCTGCTGAGGTTATTTTCTGAAACAGACCCTCAGAGGCCCTGTTCTACCACCCCTTCATCCACTCAGTGAGTCTTTCCAGTTGCTCCTTCTTGCACTCACCTTAACACCATCACTTCACAGTTTATTAACTGCTATTAAAAAGACAGGCTTCACTGATATGAAGAACTGAGAAAGGCCTGCCACAGATTCAAAGACCCTGGTACATCTGGGGAGAGCCTGCTGGAGATCAAAGACTGTATTACTCCAGGCACTGCTGGTGGCCTGAACTTCACTGTCACAGTGACTTCCCTTGCCCTGCTAAGGCCCACAGGGCCAACACAGAGACAAGTTGGGTAGAGTCTGTCATATAATAGGTTTGCATCAGAGATGAAGAGCCCTGACATTGGAAAATCACAACCTTTTTAAGATGCTGCAAGCAAACCTTTCCTAAGAGATACACATCATCATGCTGTACTGGACAGTGAAAAAATGTGCCTGCTTGCACTGAAGATACTCGCTGTATTTCAAAGCTGTTCGCCATAATAAACATCCTTGAAGAGACACTAGGAAAATAGACTGTCAACACCTCTGGTTCCAAGACTTGCAGAAATGTGAGAGACAGAGAATTGTTTCCCCACATCTGAGATCCAAGAATACCTGAGCCCAACTGGCATGGGCTGTTGGTTGTTGACTCTTCCCTCTGCCTTAGATTTACTGGGGTCCGTGGACTTTCATCCCTCTGATCTCCACGCCTAGCTCTGTTCTCAGGCCCTAACAGGTGAATGAATGTCTGTGTTCTCACAGAACGCTTGCCTTTCAGTATAAAAATGGCTGACATTACCGAGTGTGGTGGTATGCACCTGTTGTCCAAGAGGCTTGGAATCGCTTGAGTATGAACTACGAAGGTTCAAGACTATACCGGGCAACATAGTGAGACCTGATCTCGAAAAAGCAGCTGGACGCCATGGTGGACACCTGTAATCCCAGCTACCTGGGAGGTTGAGGCTGGGGATCGCTTGAGTCCATGGTACCCCGGGCAACTTGAGTCTGTGGTTCCCTGGGCAATAGAGCAAGACCTAGTCTCCAAAAAAAGAAAGAAAGAAAGAAAGAAAGAAAGAAAGAAAGAAAGAAAGAAAGAAAGAAAGAAAGAAAGAAAGAAAGAAGGAAGAAAGGAAGGAAGGAAGGAAGGAAGGAAGGAAGGAAGGAAGGAAGGAAAGAAAGAAAGAAAGAAAGAAAGAAAGAAAGAAAGAAAGAAAGAAAGAAAGAAAGAAAGAAAATGACTGACACACTCACCCCCCCCCCACAGACACACACACTAGTGATGACAAGTCACATGGTGTACTTACCATGTGCTGCTACAGTCATTTCCATGGTAACCAGAGCTGGCCTCATGGTATGTGAACTGTGCATCAGACAGGGTCTCAAGTCTAGAAGGGCACTCAGCTTGGTTCAATTCTTTCCTGTCTTCTTGAAAGTCTTAGTTTTGTGTTTTGTTTTTTAAAAAACCTCCCACATTTTTCTTGTGCATTGAACCTGAGCTAGTCCTGGCAATCAATATACATGCTTTCCTGAAAATCAGAGTATTGTACAAAATCTTGGAATAAAAATCACAGGACTTATGGGGGAAATTGGGTGTGTGGCACAGCACTCAGAAACCTTGTCAGTGATACATATAAAAATATATAGTGAAAACGGGAGCACAGGTTTGCATTATAAATGGTTAAAATCCATTGATACTGCAATAAACATGATACTCTACCTTGAGAAGGGTGTGTGTATTAGAAGGGGGCAGGCTGGGCACGGTGGCTCGTGCTTATAAGCTTCAGCCTATGAAGCGGCCGGGGCTAGGGATCGCTGTTTGAGTCCCGCCTGGGACCCGTAGCGAGACCTAGTCCCAAGAAAAAATAGCTGGGCGTGGTGGCGTGCGCCTGTAATCCCAGCTACCTGGGAAGCTGAGGCTGGGGATTGCTTGAGTCTGTGGTACCCCGGGCAATGAGAGCCTGTGGTTCCACGGGCAAAAATAGTGAGACCTAGTCTCAAAAAAAAAAAAAAAGAAGGGGGCAGCTGTGTGCTATAGTGTGGGGGGGGGGGGGAAGAAAGGGGCTGTCACCTGATAGCTGATGTGGAGGGATGTGGCTCCACACCCCAGGTGAGCTGAGAGAGGCAGAGAGATGTCTGACGACAGGCACAGGTTCTTTTTTGTGTTACTGGGTGGCTCAGAGCAGGTGCGTGTGCTTTCACCTTTCACCTAGTTTTCTCCAAGATGAAATCACTCATCAGCAAGTGTGAAGTTTGCAGAAGGTTCAGATTGTTCCCTAATATGTCAGTTGCATATGACAAATGACCATTTCTTTAATAAGTGCTCTGGTCAACCTTGACATTCTAACACACACAACCTTCATGCAAACTTAACCAAACTCCCACCACCACCTGGGAGGTGGGTACTGTCAGTGGTCTGGTCACATGGGCCTGGTAACCAAAGGCAGGAACTGATTCAATGTCACAGTCTGCCCTTCTATATACATGGGACTAAACTCTCCTACTTCCCAGAGAATCTGTAAATAAGCAAGATGCTGTTCTGAGTCGCAGGCAGCCTTCCAGGGCACACTACCAAAGGACCCTGTACCTTGCCACTGACTAAAATTATGAAAGCAAAGTTGCTGCTCCCAGATAACTTTTTCTCTCCCTCTTGTAAAATCCTATATTTTTAGGCCGGGCACGGTGGCTTGTGCTTGTAAGCCTACGAAGCGGCCGGGCCTAGGAATCGCGGTTCGAGTCCCGCTTGGGGCCCGTAGCGAGACCTAGTTCCAAAAACATAGCTGGGCGTGGTGGCGCGCGTCTGTCATCCCAGCTACCTGGGAAGCTGAGGCTGGGGATTACTTGAGTCTGTGGTACCCCGGGCAACGAGAGCCTGCGGTTCCACAGGCAAAAATAGCAAGACCTATTCTCAAAAAATAAATAAATAAAATAAAATAAAATCCTATATTTTTGTTTATTAAAAACAGCCTGCTGGTTATTGTTCCTCATATATGTGAGCAAATCTTTGTCTTATAGCTAAGTCATGCCAATATAAACAGATATTTAGAAATTTTTTTTGTTTTGTTTGTTTGTTTGTTTGTTTGTTTGTTTGGAGACTAAGTCTTGCTATTTTTGCCTGTGGAAACGCAGGCTCTCGTTGCCCGGAGTACCACAGACTCAAGCAATCCCCAGCCTCAGCTTCCCAGGTAGCTGGGATTACAGGCATGTGCCACCATGTCCAGCTATTTTTTTGGAACTAGGTCTCGCTACGGGGCCCCAGGCGAGACTCGAACCGCGATCCCTAGCCCCACTTCATAGGCTGAAGCTTACAGGCACGCGCCACCGTGCCCAGCAGCAGATATTTAGAAATAAGGAAGTTTAAAAAAAAGAAAGCATCATTCTGGAGCATCCTTATCTGGAGAATGCTATGGAGATGAGCAAGGAATTATATAATAAAAGTATAGTGTGTGTATGTGTGTGCACACATGTGTGCATGCACATGCATGCATGTCTAGTTCAAATTATGATTTGAATTTTTTTTTAATTTAAGTATACAGTTTCCCCGGTATTCTTTGTTGAAAAAAAAACTATTCTTTCCCTTGCCATATATGTAAAGATATATTTCTGAATTCTTCAATCCAGTTCTAGTGCCTGTTTTTAGCGAGTAAATTATTTGCCTGCAGACAACTACTTATGTGCCTTTGAGTGCTTAGAGGTTAAAGAACTGTCCTAGGTTTATGCAGCTAACAGGAGCCAGAGGCAGAATTAGATTGCTTTTCTCCACAGTGACTACTCACCTTCCCCTACAGGAAAAGAGGCTGTGATTTCTTCAGAGTGAATGATGAGGGCTGATGGAGCGGTCAAGGCAGAAGAGGCAGATTGCGGCAAGGCCTTGCAAGAGGACCAGTGTTGGGTAACCATCCCATCCTTGCCACCAACTGTAAAGTAACCACCCCTTGTTGCCAATTGTGGGGGCAAGCATCAGGCTCACCATTCTGTGCAGATTCTTTATTGGCGCTAGCAGTTACACAGACACACCAGGCAGGGCAGGGCAAGGGCTGGGGGCACTGGAAGGCAGGTGAACCCTCCAGTTCCTCAGGAATCTTCACATTCTTCTTTGTGTTCTCTCTCTGGCATTTACTCATGCTCTCTCATGCTCGTGTATGTTCTCTTATGTGCTCATACATGTTCACGGTGCCCCTTTAGCCCCTCTTTTTTTTTTTTTTTTTTTTGAGACTAGGTCTCTCTGTTTTTGCCTGTGAAACCGCAGGCTCACATTGCCCGGGGTACCACAGACTCAAGCAATCCCCAGCTTCAGCGTCTCAGGTAGTTAGGATTACAGACATCGTCACAATGCCCAGCTATATATTTTTTGGAACTAAGTCTCACTATGTGCTCCCAGCGGGATTTGAACCACGATCCCTGGTCCTGGCCATGGCTTCCTAGGCTGCCACTTACAGGCATGCACCACCATGACCGGCCTCCTTTAGCCCCTCTTTCCTAGGCCCAGGTAGGCACAGTTGCACATGCATACACCCACTGGACTGCACAATCATAGCAAAGATGCAATTTCCTAGTGCTGGTTATGCAGGCCACTGACCCAAGAGGCAGGACTTTGAAGGGTCCTTCTGCCCAGGATCTTTCTGAGAGACCCATTGGGAAGGATGTAGCAGGAATCCAGGCCAACCCCCCTCTTCTCACTGGGTCAGAATTGGAGTACCAAATTTTGTGACCAGTAAGGAGAGTAGAGCCACAGTCATAACTGCGGATGCAAAGCTGGGCATGGTGACAGGTGCTTGTAAACGACAGCCTATGGAGTTGCAGCTGGGACTGGGGATCGCGGTTTGAGTCTCGCCCATGGCAACATAGCGAGACCTAGTCCCAAAAAAATAACTAGGTGTGGTGGTGCACGCTTGTAATCCCAGCTATCTGGGAAGCTGAAGCTAGGGATTGCTTGAGTCTGTGATACCACGGGCAATGTGAGCCTGAGGTTCCACGGGCAGAAATAGTGAGACATTGGGGATTAGCAGTTATACAATCATATATTGTAAAATATGCAAAAATAAAAATTAAAAAAAAAGAAAAAAAAAGAAATAGCGAGACCTAGTCTCAAAAAAAAAAAATGTGGATGCAGTTTGGGATCATGGTGGGTGATCCAGGACATAGAAGCTCCATAGCTGATTTTTCTTCTATGACCCTTCTGTTGAACTATTTTGCTATAATTTGACTATGAACGACCAAGAAAGGAAGAGATTGAAAAATGAGACAAGCTTCACCAACTTGATTATCTGCGTCAGCAGTGGCATCATGGGGAGGGAGGTGGCAGAGGTGGCAGTGAGGAAGAAAGAAAAATAACATGCAAAATTCCATCATTACTTGGGGTTTTGAATGGCAATGCTTTAAAAGAAGCCTAAGTCTATATGTAAAAACAAAATCCTTCAGTTAGCATGAAAGACCATATTAATAATTCAAGGAAAATATTTGAAACCTATTTGAAAGTTATGAGATCCTTAGTATATATGAAAAGCTCTTACAAACAAATACAGATTTTCAAATTACAATGGGGTCACATCCTGATAGAGCCATTGTTAAAACAGTGTAAGTCAGAAAAGGAGTTTAAAACACCTAATATATCTTGTCTACTAAATATCAATAGACAGGCTTGTCTTAAAAGTGCTCAACACACATTATTCTACAGGGCAGAACCATCTATTTTATAATAGAGAGTTGAATGCCTCTTGCCATTGATTTCATACTCTGAGAACCAGGCATGGTTGTTTGAATTTGCACCATTCATGCCCACAGCTCCCTGATTCCTGAGGGGTCTGACATATCCAGCATTTGGGCTAAGACATCAATGATCGAGGTGCCAAGAGGAACAAGGAAGTAAGAGAATGTTTCAAATCCAGTCCAACTCAGATCACTCTGAGAACTGGGTGGGGAACAGGTGGGGATGAATAACATGGTAAGGATTATAGGCTTGCTCCAGATCCTTTCTACCACATGGAGAGGCTATGATCAACAGCCCCCTGGGATCACCCACCATGGGCATTCTGGTGGCAAGAGAGGGCTCTCCTGGGAGGGAGTCTGACTGGTCCCCATAGACCCAGAGGGAGCTCCTCCACCTTCCTTCCTGGCCAGCAGAGCAGGACCAGGGATGATAGGGATGTCCAGATGAGAAGATGGGTCATGGAAGGCTCTGAATCCTGGTTCCCAGAGCTTTCTTGTCATTTAAACTCCAGATAGGCCCCTTCTCCCAGGTGTGAGAGCCCAGAACAGGGGCCTCGCCCAGGGGTAGTCTGAGCACCCCCATAGAACTCCAGCCATCTCTAGGTCCTTATGATAAGACATGCATCTTCTCCTGGGTGGTTCTCTTAGGATCAGCCTGGAACTATTCTGGATGGAACCCAACAGAGCCAGCCTGGTCCCTCAGCCTTCCTCTTCCCTCCAGCCCCCAGTGTTGAATACCTACCACATCCCCTGTCTGTTCTTGCACCTCCTGACTCAGTTTCCCTCTGTTATGTTGCACTTGCTCTTTCTTTCCCCTCACCCCTCCCTCATGTGCCTTTGAGCACAAACTGGCCTTCTACCACTACTGAGATGACTGACACACAAAAACCCTTTGATCCTCAGCAAGTGCATTTATGAAAGACCAACATTCCATAAAACCTATAACTTTAGTCTTGGAAGGAACATCTGTCCACCATGGGAGATAGCAAGGAGCCTGCTGGTAACTAGACCGGGAAGACCTAACTTTTCAGTCCAGCAATGAGGTCTTGCTAGCGTCCCCTAGGAAAATGATTCCTCTGACCAACCCCCCAGGAGGACCACTGATAAATAATTCAGAAAGTCAGCATGCTAAAAGAAATTCAAAGCCAGCTGCAGTGGCGCAGCTTTAATCCCAAGCCTAGGATGGGAGGTTGAGACTGGGAATCGTTTGAGTCTGAGAGTTTGAGACTCACCTGGGCAACATAGCGAGACCTAGTCTTAAAAAATAGCTGGGTGTGGTGGCGTACGCCTGTAATCCCAGCTACCTGGCAGGCTGAGACTGGGGATTGCTTGAGTCTGGGATACCCTGGGCAATGAGAGTCTGCAGTTCCCCGGGCAACACAGCAAGACCTAGCCAAAAAATTAAGACACAACTCTCAAACTGGTGAGTACTGGTATTTGCCCATTGATTTGTTCTCTGCTCTAGTTTATGCTCTCCTATGCAGGCTGCCCTTTGCCAGGATCAGAGTACTTGTGTTCGATGACAGTCCGTCTCCTTTACAACCTCTGGATGTTTGGATGTCTGAGGGCTCAAGGTGGATACAGTGGTGAAAGGAAACCAGAATTTGGGGCAGGTAAATATAAGACCACATTCTCCAAAGCAGGACAGTTACATAAATTGCCTTCCAAAAAAAAAAAAAAAGAAAAAGAAGAAGAAGGCTGCTTACTTCACTTCCTCCTGGAAACTTATAATGTGTTGGCCTAATTAAGACCCTGGCATGAGCACTACTTTACAAGACAGTTTTCAAATTTATTTGAACATGAAACCATCCACCCATACTCCCTGGGCTGTTGACGGGGATATTTCCGGGGCCACAGGGTGCTAGAGGCCTGAACCTGGGGCCTCTCCCTCGGATCAGGTCACCAGACCTGGTTCTGCCTCCTGCCTGCTTGTTCTCCTTGTTGGGCTGCTTCTGCTGACAAATTCTTCCTTTATCCACATTATTTACAATGTCTAGGCTCTGTCAGATCTTCCATACCCCAATAAGCTTGGGGAAACTTTCGTATTTTAAGGTGACTTCTATACTGACTATAGAGTGGGGAATGCTATTTAAAGAACAGGTTGAAGGAATTCCAGGAAAAAAAACAACAACAACACATATTTCAGCTACACTGAGCTCAAAAGGAATAGATTTAGAAATGCAGGAGTTTGGACTGTTTGGGTTTGGGGCTGAGGGCTGGGAAAACCAGTTGTTCTCATACAAAGAACAGAAACTCCAGAGTTTGTCAGGTGTGATCTCAGAAATGGGGGAGAAGAAAGCTTTGGAAAAGGAGAAGTCAGACATAACAAATAAAAATAAGATTGTCCAGTTGAATTTGAATTTCACACACAAAAAAGGAGCATTTTGATAGCATATACCCCATGTAATACTTGGTACATACTTATGCTAATGGTTATTTGCCCTTTGTGTGAAATTCAAATTTAATTGAATGTCCTTTGTTTTATCTGGCAGTCCTATGCAGTGGCCAGAGCAGGAGGCCTGGGGTATAGAGTGGGGTGAGGGGGATGGGGAGAAAGTTGGGCTCATACTGTCACTCAGGTGACCTATAATGGGGGCGGGTTTCTGTACTGCAGTGTGACCATGAGCTGAGGACCCCAGTCAGTGTTCTGCTGTGGTGGGTGCCTCCTGGGCACATGGAGTAGGGGTCAAGGGAGAAAGCCAAGTTTCACATCTGAGTGAACACACACAGACACAGACACGGTGAACAGACACAGACAAAAGCAGAAGTGCCTATTGTCGGGTGCAGGCCAAGAAGCCACAGGCTGACTGGGGGTGGCACAAGACCACTAGCCCTCCCTGCCACTGAAGGGCTCTCTTATTATCTGAGGGAGTATTGGATTTGACCAGAGAGGTGGAATGGGGCTTGATCCAGTCTTGTCTCGGGACCCCAAAGAAAGGAGACACCAGCTGTTGTTTGGGGTCACCTGTGTCTATACACCTAATTGTGTGTAGATGGTCTTAGTTTCATGAGCCTAATATGGTCTCTTAGTGAGAGCATATTATCCCTCAGGGGACCTCAGAAACCAGTTATTTTAGTGCCCTCTTGAGATGTGAGGGAATGGAGAGTAAAGTGGCTTGTAAGTCACACAACTGAGCCAGAGCTGGAACCTCTGCAGGGATCACAGCTTTTTGCTATTCCAGATTCTCTCTTCATATTTGAAAGAGTTAACATTTCATGTCTCAGTTTCCTCATCCGCAAAATGGGGATGAATCTACAAAATACTGTCTCAGGCTTGTTACAATGTTTAACTGAAATGCTACCGATTACAAGGTTCCATGTTCAAAGGGTTGGCTATTTTTAGTGTCATCTGTTAACTCCTGTGTTATTTTAGCACTCTGAACTAACAGGATTAGATATGCAAAAGATTGATTGGAGGAAATGACTCTGAAAGAAGAATGGGTGTGTATTATTTGTTACTATATAACAAATGACTCTGAAACTTAGTGGTTTAAAATAACAAATGCTTATTATATCAGTTCCTGAGGAGCAGGAGTCTGGAGAGGCTTCAATGGGTGGTCCCAGCTTAGGGGCTCTTAGAAAGTTGCAGTTGAACTGTTTGCAGGGGATATAGTCAGAAAGACTTCTTGTTCCATTTTCTTGACTTTTGATCAGAGGCTTCAGCTTCTCACCATGGCCAGAGCTGCCTAATGAGCTGATGGCTGGTTTCAGAGAGGGGTGACAGAGAGACCAAAACAGAAGACAGTGTCTTTATACCCTTATCTCCAAATTGACCTACTATCACTTGCGTCACATTTTTTAGGTCATACAGATCAACACTGGTACAACATAGGAGGGTTCTGCATAAGAACATGGAGACCAGGAGGTGTGGGCCTTAAGATACCACTTTGGAGGCTGTTTCCACAGAGAGGGAAACAAAGAGGATGAGAAGACTCTTCGACACACCTGAGCTCTATGAGGGAGATAGGAAAGGAAGAAGGAGTGGTCAGAAGAGTCCTAGACTGCTGCTCCAGTCTAAGAAGGTTTCCATCCAGCCAACTGCATGTGCTTCAGCCGGTCACCCATGGGTGGGATCCCACGTTACACCCTCACTGTGAATGAACTGCTGGTGAAGCAAGGCCCCTAAGCATAGTTGGCAGTGGATGCAGAGGGCTGGCAGCTGGAGCCAACTATGTGCTCTGAAAGGCCTAAGCAGCCATGTTCATGGTTGTCACAACTCACCTTCTTGTGGTACACACGCTTAATCAAAGGAACTATTTTAATATATATATATATATATATATATATATATAAGCTACATATTAAATATCTAAATGAAATATCTAAATGTTCCCAGTACTGGGGGCAGGTACAATAAACTATAGTATAACTACTTCATGGAACTCTTTCATTAAAATTATTAAGATGTAGTAATATTGAAGATGCTTAATAAATTAAATAAAACAGCTGAATACAAATCTATATCTATAGTATGTTTCTGATCATATAAAATATATATGTAGGTGAGAAAATTGTGAGATGAATATGATAACCACTACAGTACAGAAACCAACAGTAGGTGAGAAAATTGTGAACAAAAAATTATTAGGGTTATTTATGGAGAAGATAAATTATTCGTGGTTTTTTAACTTCTAATGGCAGGCTTTCTATAATTTGTATACTGCATTAAAGGAAAGGAACAAAGGAAGGAAAGGAGGGCAAAAGGTGGAAGGGCAAGGATGTAAGGATGAAAGTGAGAGACAGAGAGACAGAAAGATTAAAAGATTGAGAGCAAACCCCCAGCTGTAGGTATTATGGACACTGGCTTGGTAGTGAACACAGTTGTGCCTCCCTTTCTACACCCCATTACTGCAACCCTAACTCCCTAAGGAAGGAAGCTCAGCTCTGGAGGAGAGGGGAGAGTTGTGGTTTGACCCACCCCTTCCTTCTGCCACTACCTTCCCTTCTACAACTTAGACCACCAGTCCTTCCCAGACTTAGTTCTGCTGTCCTTCAAACTTGCTCATATCTGAGCATTTAGTTCACTTGCCTCTCCAACAATAAGGCAGGGAGTCAGGGCTAGACCAGAATGCGGCCCAGAACTTTAGTCACTGCTAGTGACTGATTCAACCAGGGCTAGCTCAGGACCACCTGGAGTCCAGATCTCTTCCACTGAAGTTACCCTTCAGGGAGAAAAGAAACTTCTTGAGGTTTGCATGTGCTTCTCCCTCTGTCATAGAGTCCTCTTCTTTCTTTGCCTGGTTAATACCTATAATTCTGAAAAACTCAATGATGGTACCACCGCCTACAGGAAGCCTTCCCTGGTATGTGCTTCCTAAGCTAGCTCAAGACACAAATTGAAAGCACCTCTTTTTGGAGACCCATAAGAAAGGGTCCCCTCCCTGACAAAGAGACCAGGCAAGTCTGGAAGGAAAAGAGCAAAATGAAAATCCAAGTCAAGATAAAGACTGCCATTGTTAAGCTGAGCATGGTGGTGCATGCCTTTAATGGCAGCCTATGAAAGCAAGGCCGAGGCTAGGAATCACTTGAGTCTGTTGGTTCGAGACCCGCCTGGGGGTTCAAGACCCACCTGGGGCAACATAGCAAGACCTAGTCTCAAAAAATGGCTGGGCATGGTGGACGTGCCTATAATCCTAGCTACCTGGGAGGCTGAGGCTGGAGATTGCTTGAGTTCGTGGTACCCCGGGCAACAAGAGCCTGCAGTTCCCCAGGCAACAAAGCGAGACCTAGTCTCACACACACACACACACACACACACACAAAAGACTGCCATTGTTAGCCTCCCCAGGGATCTCTCACATACATCTCTGCCTCTTCCAAGTGTCTCCTTCTATGTCCCCAAGTCTCTGATCCAGCTCCAAGGCTGAGAAGAAAACGCAGCTTCTTCTCTCATCTCCATGTGCCGCGTCCAAGTTTCTTGATCTTCCTTCCTTCTCCCAGTCTTCTTTAGCTTCTTGTTCCTGCTTAATTTCAGCCTTCCTTCAGATGGGGCAACCCGGAACCCCCTCTTTCCCTGGGGATTACCCTGCTACAATTTCAGTCTCAGTAGCTAAGACAGAGCCAAGAGTCTATGGCGATCAGACCGCCGGCATGTCCAGGCCTCTTCAGACACATCCACCCGCAGGGAGAGCTGATGCACAGCTGGCTGCCACAGACCACCCAGGACTAAGGTCTGGCTGGTGGCCACTGACTCACCCTTCTCCATCAAAACTGCCCAGACTGAAAACCCAGCTGTCTGAAATGAACTACAACTTTCAGGCACGCAGCGCTCCCCACCCCAGGCAATTCAGACATGCAACTCAAGTGCTTCTGTCTCTGTATTTGTATTTCGCTTCAAGCAGGTCCCATTCTTTCTGGGGTGACAGTTACAAAGAGAAAACACAGAGTGATTGCTTCAACATCACGAAAATGTGAGACCGGAGAGAAGCAATGACTGGCAGGTTTTTTACTCACTCAGCCAGAAGAGATCATACATTTACATGCATTCTGCTTTAAAATACATTATGTTACAGCTAAACAAAAGCAAAACAAGAAGCCCAATCAAAAAGTGGGGAGAAGAACTAAAAAGACACTTCTCCAAAGAGGAAATACAAATGGACAAAAGGTGTGTGAAAAATTGCTCAATGTCACTAGCAATCAGGGAAATGCAAATCAAAACCACAATGAGATACCACCTTACACCAGTAAGAATGGCCCACACCCAAAAAATGGCAATAACAAGTGCTGGCAAGGATGTGGAGAGAAGGGAACACTCTTACACTGCTGGTGGGAATGTAAACTGGTCCAGCCACTATGGAAAGCTGTGTGCAGGAGCCTCAAACTAATGAAAATGGAACTACCATTTGACCCAGCAATAACTCTTCTGGGAATCTACCCAAAGGAGACCTCAATGTGGGTACAATGGGACACCTGTGCCTGGATGTTTATTGCAGCACAATTTATAATTGCAAGGACATGAAAACAACCCAAATGCCCCAGAACAGATGAGTGGATGAAAAGATGTGGTATATATGCACAATGGAGCATTACTCATCAATTAAAAATGACAAATTTGATTAATTTATGGACACCTGGATGTACCTAGAAGAAATCATTCTAGCAGAAACGAGCCAGATAGAAAGGGACAGAAACCAAATGGTTTCACTAATATATGGTCAACCAAATGAAACTACACAAGGGGAGAGTGGGGACCAGCTGGAGTGGTCGGGGAGGGGAGGTGGTGGGTAACCCCCAGGGACCAAAATGATGTGAAATATATATATATATTATGAAAAATAAAAAAAAATTAAAAAATACTTTATGTTGTTCCAGGGCAACTCTGAGAAAATGGGGTGCTCCTCTCCTGCATGTTTAAGAATTTGGGACAGATGTCCAGTGGACGCAACCCCTTTACCAGGTCATCAGCTTTGGCTCTGGGTCACTGCGGTCTTACAGGCTGGGACCCACCACGTGCACACTCCTGGAGTTCAAGGCCACATCCTGGGAGGAGAAATATGCTGGCTGGCCCCTGACTATGATGGAAATCAGTGATTGGAAGTGAAATTCAAGCATCCTTTCAGACACACACATATATACCTATATATGTATATATATGTGTGTGTGTGTGCAACATAGTTTATTTAACTTGCTATATCCAAAATAGTACTGTTTCTATATATCAACATGAAAAATTATTAATGAAATATTTAACTTTTTGTTCTTATGCCCTTGAAATCCAGGTATACTTTATACTTGCTATACACCCCGGCTGAACTAGTATGTTTCAGGAGCTCAGTAGCCCAGGTCCAGTCCCCTAGAGGAGGACGTGGATAACCAGCACACAGCAAGATGACAACACCACCCACCCCTTAGAAGCAGCCTGCATGTCTCAGTCATCTTTTTACCTGGAATGTGCTGTAGGACTTTGGTGATAACCATAGGCCACCAGATCAGATGGAAGGCCTCTGAAAGTGCACATTCTCTCTCAAAATGTCCTCCATGCTAGGGTACAAAAAGATTCCTGCCATTTTTCCCCAGAGGTTGTTTTTCCTAGGAAGGAAGCTAGTTCCTCTCCTTCCAACCCCATTTCACCACCCAGAAGGTGAATTTGTTCAAAATCAATCAACCAGTAGATATCTACTGTGTACTTATTATGTGCTAATTGCTCACCAGGCTCTGGGGCATGAGACGAACCTGATCCCTACCCTCATGGAGCTCCCAGTCTAGCTGGAAACCTCCCTCCATTCCTCTCACACACTCCCTGACCCCCTTCTTTTCACTTTCTGGGCCACCTATCTCTCTCTTGGCACCCATGGGCCACACTGGGTTGCCAGTCACACCTCATTGGGCTTGGTTTCCATTCAGTGTTCCCCCCTGGTCTTTGCTCTTCTGGGGGGAGGTATATGAGTATCGACCACTTAGCTCAGGGAATGGAGAATGGCAGAGATGGTGGGGTCAGCAGGAGGACAGGGTAGCGTGACCCGCAGAGCAAGGACTCAGCTTGGGGTCTCATGGCTGTTGGGCTGCTCTAGAGTGACCAAAACAATGCTTGTTGTCCTGTAAAGAAAGTAAAGAACACACTGTAATGGATCTAGCTGCGGTTGGTATGGGCAGGGTTTCTGGCAGTGGCTTGCCTGAACCACCCAGAGCCCGAAGGAGAGAAGCTCTGGCCTGCCCTGTGGTGTCCAGTCCTGAGCTGACCCTTCCTTCCCTTCAAGTCAGTTACAGGCCAGCAAACTTCCTGCTCAGCACTGTGACTCAGTCCCTCAGTCTTGCTCCTGTGCCCAGGAGGGAGGCTCCTTCCTAATCACACCTCTATACACGCAGCACTCTGTGTACTTCCTAATCACACACACCCCACACGCAGCGTACCTTCCTGTGACCCTCCTCTGCAGGTTCTGTTCCTGCTGACCAAGCCCACACAACACCTGGCCTCGCCTCCAAACTTGGCTGCAGCCAGAGCTTCCCAAGTTTCTCCCACTAATTCAGAATCAGTGGGCTAGAACACGGTGTCCACTCCATCACATACTTTGCCTGGGAGGGATTCTTTAGGAAAACAGAGCAGGAAATATAGAGATGTTCTTAGCATGATAGAGCACCACAATTATGAGGCAGGAATGTTGGCAAGAGAAAGGGTAACTGGTCTTATGAATGTGCTTTTCTGAGACTGAACGTGGAGAACCATTTACTCCATCCTTACACCCTCCTGCTCAGCTTCTAAAGAAGCTCCAGGAGCCGGGCACGGTGGCTCATGCCTGTAAGCTTCAGTCTATGAAGCGGCCGGGGCTAGGGATCGTGGTTCAAGTCCCGCCTGGGACCCATAGGAAGACCTAGTTCCAAAAAAATAGCTGGGCGTGGTGGTGCATGCCTGTAATCCCAGCTACCTGGGAAGCTGAGGCTGGGGATTGCTTGAGTCTGTGGTACTGATAGGGTGTGCCCCCCCCCATTGTCTCCTGTTTAAGATTGCAGATTTTAAGGATAGGTAATGTTAAAATGGGGAAATGACCTTAGCTAAAATTTCCCTTTAGGGGGATGCAGGGGGAAGAAAGAAGTGAAATAGTTAAGGTGAAACAGATTTCCTGGAAGGTGGGAAATCAGGGTATATAAAGGGTGTGCAAACAAAGAAAAGGATTTGATGCAGATTTAAATATGGAGACTGGATAGAGAGAGAGGTTTAGTGGGGGAGAGATGGGAATCGGCCATTTTGTAAAGATGTGAGCCATGTGAGCTAGGCTATGTGGCCACCGAGGGCCTGCAACCCTTGGCTGGCCCAGGCTGGCAGCATGTGTGTTAAATGCAGTTAAAGAGTTTGCAGATTTAAACTCCATGTTAGAGTTTGTTTTGCTAAGTTTAATTTGTGTCTGAAGAGGCTGTGCAAAAGTTAGGCCTGAGAAGAAAGTGAACTTTGCTGGTTTGACACCATGGAGTTTCTGCTATCTAAAGGTGACAAGGAGAAGACAGCGTGGAAGACAACGAGGAGCATTCAAAGGAACATGTCTTTAAGCGTCTGGAGATGGACTCTGTCTGGACATTGGTGAGACGATTAGGACTGAGAGACTGAGGATATTTGGGGCAATCTGGAAAAGAACTTTGGATAATACTGAGAAAGGTTTTGGACAATGTTAAAGTGTTCTGAGTCTTACATGTTTCTTTTGTAATTATTAGGATAATTAGAAATCACTTTGTTAAAAATAAATTAGTCTGCACTGCACTGATAGTCTTACATTGGTTTGGTATTTTGGTTGAGAAGGCTGGGGATGGTGGTAAGAACCCACGAGTGGAAAGTTTAAACTGTGTTTTAAAGTTTTTCTTTTCTGCAGTTTTTAAAACTAAAAGCAGAGAGAAGCTTGGTAGCTGATGTTTGCATATCAATGGTAAAGGTGATCAGTGAAAATGCTAATAAAGAGTGTGTAGCCTGCTTTGGAGAGAGAAGCAGGCAGATAGCTGTATCCAGTTAAGGTTAAAGGAACTGCAAAGGAACTGCTTGTAGCCTGCTTCTGAGAGAGAAGTAGACCTATATGTGTTAAAGTGAAGGTAAAAAGCCCTTCGTGGTTACCCTGTTTCAGTACCCCGGGCAACGAGAGCCTGTGGTTCCACGGGCAAAAATAGCGAGACCTAGTCTCAAAA
>PVHY01013265.1:0-41886 GCA_004024945.1 Uropsilus gracilis
AAAAAAAAAAAAAAAAAAAAAAAAGAAAGAAAATGTGTGATTTCTCCATTTTTAAAAAATAATATTGCAGAAGTAGGGATCGAGAAAAACGCAGAGAAAGAGATATAGATCGGAAAAGGTCCCGTAGAACCCCATCTCCTGGGAGAAGAAGCCCAGAATCTTCAGTAACCCGGAGTTCCTCTGCTCAAGATGAACCTACTGCAAAGAAGAAGAAAGATGAGCAGGATCCTCTGCTTACTCGCACTGGTGGAGCATATATTCCTCCTGCAAAGCTCAGGATGATGCAAGAACAGATTACAGATAAAAGCAGGTATGTCAGTTTTACTAAACATATCCTCACTGAGACTATCTTCACTGAGGAAAAAAAAAAGGTCACCTATGATCTAATTAAACTTGACTGTCGAGAATTACATTATTCCACAAAGATAGACTACCCCAGAGCTAAGATTTCCCATCAATGGGAAATATATAAACAGAGTATTTGTTGCAAATATTTTTATATAAATTTATAAGTTAAAATTATTTTTACCTATGGCCACATCTTGTTATTTAATGTGTTGAAGAGCAAGTAGATTTGTATATCAAACTTTTATTCATTTTATTCTTTGAAAAGTATATTTTAACAATTATCTTTTCTAGTCCTCTATATTTGTGTTCTAAGAAATCCATCAATTTCAGCAACCTTCCAGAGAAGTATATAGAAGAACTGTGGGACTAAAGCCTCAATGTAGAGTTGTTTGCTAAAATACTTAGAATGGTTTTTCAGCCCTATAATGCCATGTCATTTCCCTCTTAATTACCAATTTTTTAATAGTTTGAAACATTTAATGTTTTTATATGTCATGCTTTTTTATAAGGAAGGTAGTATTTTTCTTTTATAATTTTTGTATTTTACTATTTTATATTTTAATTTAAATAAAAAAGTCTTTTTAAATGTTTCTTTCAAGACATGTTTAAGTAAAAGTGTTATGTGACAAAATATAATTTAAAGTATTGTTTGTATATTCATATAGTCCTGTTTCACTGTGCTTTTGGTTCATTTTGTAAAAATGTTAAAAATAAAAGAACATGGTGTTTTTCTTGTAATTGTTAAGGTTTATTCTTTATTAACATCAATTCTCTTCAGCTTAGCATACCAGAGAATGAGCTGGGAGGCCCTTAAGAAGTCAATCAATGGTCTTATCAACAAGGTCAACATTTCTAATATAGGTATTATTATTCAAGAACTTCTTCAAGAAAATATAGTTAGAGGAAGGTAAGCATCAGTATTTCATAGCAACTTTTCAAAGGGACACAATATAGAAATGAACATTAACTTTTGCTTTTTTCTGCTACCTCAATTCAAAGGTAGTTGAGGCTATTTAAAATAAAATTTGTCTAAAAATATAAGGCTCTAGCCTTATAGTGAAACTTGTGTTTCACTGTATGAAATTTCTATAATTTGAAGAAGCTTTGATGTCACTTTTTGACTTTTGTAGATATTTGTTTACTGAATATGTCCATTAATTTAGATTAAAAAAAATAAATATAAAGCTAAATGAATATATACCTATATATTTCTTCAGACCAGCTTAATGTCTGATAAAAAACAAAGTGAGAATGTGAAAGATAAGCAATTATGTTCTAGAAAAATAGACAATAAAGAGTATTTTCTGTGTATTTTTAAGTAGTTGGTAATATTAAAACGAATAGGAAAGAAAAATCTTGCATTCTACTTACTTTAAAAACCTTAAACTGTTTTGTGTCATTTTTGTATGACTGATATCTTAAAAATCGAGGAATAAATTAAGGCAAAACTGGTTGTGAGGGAATAGAAAATTGACCAAGAGGCAGACATTGTCTTCATTAAAAGAAGACTGCACCCATTTACTCAAAAGAAGTTAGATGTGTAGCATAATACCTTACATTTATAAACTGAATTCTCTTTTCTCATTTTCTGTGTCAGTAATTCATTTATCATATGTCTCAGCCTGGTAACCATTAAGATATTGTTTTTCAGCCTTTTCTCAGTCCAATAATTATTTGTCCTTACATTGCTTAAAGTAACTCTCCAATTAGTCAACTTATCATTTTACCACCATCTCTTCCTTATCAAAATGCATTTAGAAACAACCATTTCAAAAGTTACAAGTAGAAATTTTCATTATTCTTCATTGTTTTAGCATTATTATTGCACTGTTTTGATTATCTTTATATTACTTATAGGAGTCCATATCTTCATTTTTATTTTAAAGTAGACTTAAAAGTAGAAACTATCCAAATATGTTTTTAATAACAGAATTAGTTTTATGTAAATGCTGGACACAGAAATTTTATGTTGAATCTAGTACTTTTGAAGTTGTTTTTTTTTTTTTCACATTTTTATAAGTGCTAAACATTTATTTCTAAGATATTTTAAAAACTCAAATCCTATCAGATGTAATAAACGGAAAAAATATTTATATTTAGAAGAAAAATTTACAGAAGCACAAGTTGAAGTTTTGGTTTTCCTAAAGTAATTTTTATTAGTGAGAGAAAGTCTTCTAGATAAACTGGTCTAATTAATGCCTGATTTAATTTTGTGGTTCTTTACTAGCTAGTAATATTGCTAGATTTTTTTTCTTATAATTAAATAATTATAAATTAAATTAAAGTGATTATTATTGACTCCCTTATTTTTTTACTTTACTGAAACAGGGGCCTCCTGTCCAGATCTGTTTTGCAAGCACAGAGTGCTTCTCCAATCTTCACACATGTATATGCAGCGTTGGTTGCTATTATCAACTCAAAGTTTCCACAAATTGGAGAATTAATCCTGAAGAGGTTAATTCTTAATTTTCGAAAAGGCTATCGACGAAATGATAAGGTATATGGTATGGGCTTGTAAATTGACTGCCACATAGGATCCAGCTAACAATTAGCATCAGCTCTACTGTTGGTATCTACATTGGAATATCTACATAGAAATTCTTTTTTTAAAGATGTATTTAATGAGAACATTTTTCATGTATTAAGTATCCCGGTCCAATAATCAGCCATAAAAATGAGTATATTTACTAGTCCAAAAAAGTACTCTGTCAGGTATTCATTTTAATCTTATAATTTATATTGTAAAAATTATTCTTCCATGTTACATATTTAAAGTGAATTGGTTTTAGTTTATAGAATAAATTTGTCTCTATTTTTACATTTTAGCAACTTTGTCTGACTGCTTCAAAATTTGTGGCACATCTTATTAACCAAAATGTGGTAAGTAATTTTCAAAGTTTGGTGTACTAATTAGATGTCTATACAGGTTCGATGGCACTTCAGAATGACATCTTCTTAGGTTTTGATACATAGTGCTTTGTTCACCTTAGAAACAATATCTTGGATGATACTTTATTTTTAAAAATACAAAAAAATATACTGAATATATTTTAATGTAAAGAAAAAGCAAAACAAGTTTTATCAAATTGATCCAGTTCTGAATATAATACACAATTAAATTGCATACAAATAAATTGTTCCTTCAAGGAAGGTAATTTAATCACTTTTGTAAAATAGTACATTGAATATCTCCTCCACATCTTTCCCCAATATTTGGAGTTCATGAGAATCGAATAATATGTGATACTATTTTTAATATTTTAATCAATTTTAAATGTAAACATTTTATTCACTGTTTTGTATTGTGTTTTTATCTGCTGTTTGAATTTTGACTCAACTTCTGTTTAAATTTGAATACAGTAAAATTGCTCTTGTTCACATTTTCTTCAGACATGTCTGTATTATATTAAATATATCTGTGTTTAAGGGAGAATTTTGAAGTCACACAATCATTTCTGTAATTAATTTTTTATTTCTGTCACAAAGCATTTTAATTATTTCCTCATGAAATACTTTCCAGTATTCACTCTTAGAAATCTTTTAGATTTTAACCTGATAAATTCTATTATTAGGATGATAAAATGCTACTTAAAACCATGGAATTTCAATTTCTATAACAGCACAGTATGTTTCAAGTTTTGAATTAATTTTGCACTTATATTGGAGATATATTTGGTTTTGCCACTAAAACAGTTAAAATGGTAAATATTTTAGATCTTCCTAACTTTAGTACAAATCAATACTTTCTTGACTCGAATCTAAGACTCTTTGGCCCCATCCTCACTGCACCCACCCTTCAAAAACTAAAAGCAGTGTGCATTTTTGGTGTGTGTTCAGTGTAAGAAAGATATTTTCCTCAGCTATGATGTAGACTTTTTTTCACTCTCCATCTCAAATAAGTGTTTGACTTTATGAAGATATATATGTATTTTAAATGTGCTTTTTCTAATTCATTTTCTTTTCATAGCAAAACTTTTCAGAATTTTATTTCCAGTTGTCATCATTAATAAATATTAATTTTTGAATATGACCTCTTTAATAGTGTGCATCAAAATATAGAGGTTTCCAAAAACAATTGCATAGTAGACACTGTTAAAATATAGTCTGGTAAAATTATTTTTCATATAACTTAAGACTTATTTGCTGTCTAACAGTATTCCTTATGTAATAAGTTGGGAAATGGATATGGAGCATTGTGATTATAGAGAAAGGTATTATAAAGACAATGATAGTACTATTCTTTATACTGTGATTGTCAAAATAGCTCAAAATTAAAGCTAACGCATAGTTTTTAACATATATTCTGATTTAAATATGCCATTTTCAGTAGATTATTTTATATTAGTCATGTAATGAACAATAGGAGTATTTCTTTCTGGCATTTATTCAAATAGTATTTTAATGAATTATATTTGTGACTAATCAGTGACTTGAAAAACTATATCCTTTATTTGGAATATGTCTATGTAAATTTTGAAGTGTTGCTCATATACTACACAGTATTTTAGCTGCAGAAAACATTTCCTAATTTTGATAATTACTACATTACAAAATTGATTAAAAAGTGGTAAAAATAAAGTTTTTATCTAGCTAATATATGTAAAAACATTTTTTGCACATTATATTTGTGTTCATTCTATTTAAGGCACATGAAGTTTTATGTTTAGAGATGCTCACTTTGCTTCTTGAAAGACCAACAGATGATAGTGTTGAAGTGGCTATTGGTTTTCTTAAGGAATGTGGACTCAAACTAACACAGGTGTCACCAAGAGGAATCAACGGTAAGTATAGATCCTTGCTCAGATATGAGCTTTTATGAGAGTAATGTGATACTTATTACTTATTTTATTGTCTTTCTGTTTAATTTAGCTATATTTGAACGCCTTCGAAACATTCTCCATGAATCTGAGATAGACAAAAGAGTTCAGTATATGATTGAAGTGATGTTTGCTGTCCGGAAGGATGGATTTAAGGATCACCCTGTCATCTTAGAAGGACTTGACTTAGTAGAAGAAGATGATCAGTTTACCCATATGCTCCCTCTGGAGGATGACTATAATCCAGAAGATGTTCTTAGTAAGTCAGGGGGTTAGGATTGGGAAGTGGGGAGACAATAAATTTAAATACAGAAAATGAACACTTAACCCTCTATTTAATTTTTAAGATGTTTTCAAGATGGATCCTAATTTTATGGAGAATGAAGACAAGTACAAAGCTATTAAGAAAGGTATGTAGAATTTTATTATTTATTTTGGATAAGTAGAACAATTATTTACTACCGATAAAGAGATAATAACTGAGCCACACCTTATTGAGATGTTCACTATTTACTCATTTTTCTATGTCTCATGCATTTTTTTTTAAATTGAAAGAGTCAAATTTATTTTAAGAAACATGGGAAATAAAGGAGATAGGAAAACAAGACTCCCTGGAAAGTTTCCAGGGAGGGGTATAAGATACCTAAGTCTGTCTCATGCATTCTAATATTTATATATTGTTAACTTCACTACCACATAAGAATTACTGTTCCAAATGCCACACAACTTAATATTCTTTAAGTGCTATACTTTTATTACTTTTTGAAGATAAGACTTTCTAGTAGCATCAATCACTGTGCTACCTATAATATTCATGGTTAACAAATTGTTAAGTTGGTTATCTTTTGTATATCAACAATATAAGCACTAACTTCGGACAGACTTTGGTTTGTATTCTTTTCTTTGCCATTTTGCTAGTTAAGTGATCTGGAACAAATTGCTTGTTTGGGGTAAATGTAAGTCTGTGTAAAGATAAATAAAATATGTTGCTTTGTATTGCCGGAGTAAATACTGAGACATTTGTTGTCCTCTAAAACTAATGTTTCAGGCTACTTTGATACTATATATTAGCCCTGAGTTGTGATTTTAGCTGAGAAATACTGAACTGCTCTGAAAGTGTCTATGAAGAGAAAGCAGAAACTTAGGACTCTGTTTTTGTCTGTATTAAGTGTTTTAGTCGTTAGAGTGTTCAGTGCAAAGTGAAAATGTGGGAAACTTCTGTTTCTGTTCCATATTATAAAAAATTGGTGTAGTAAAAGGGTTTCTCACCTTCGATTCTGATTTCCTAGGGCATTTCTCCAAATTCTCATTAAAATTTACTTTCCAGACTTGGAGAACTTGAACACATTTTTCTTCTTTTTGTGAACTTTGTTTCCTTTATTTTCCCCTAAAAGATGGTAATGGTTTTGTGGAATTCTGATTATACCGGGTATGATATTTTTTTTAGCTTGGAAATTCCGCATTTATTTCTTTAGAGTCACAATAGTAGACCAGTGCCAGGAAAGTGACACTTTCCTTTATTGCAGCACTTCTAAATTCTTTGGTCTCAAAATCTTTTTATACTCCTGAAAATTATTGAGGACTTCAGAGAGCTTTTGTTTATATAGGTTACCCCTGTTGACATTAAAAATTATGAAAATTAAAACAGTATATAAAAAACAGTGAATCTTTTTAAAATTGCAATAAACTTGATATATAACATGTTAGAATTTTTATGAAAATATTTACAAGATAGGTATTTAGTAGGAAGATATTTTATTTGTGTAGTTTAATGTCTGACTTAATAGAAAACAGTTGAATTTTCTTATTTGATTTCAGTATGTTGTAATAGTTTCTTTTGATTGAATTATAATATGAAGAATTTAGCCTCACACAGACATGTACTTAGAAAAGGGAGAGGTATTTTAACAGCATCTTCAACTAATTGTGTATGTTCCTCCCTAACACTCTGACAATATTTAATAAATGATATAATGTGAAACCTGGAACTATTTCATGAATTTTCTAATCTTACAATGACATCCATTGACCTGTCTCTTTAAATGGATCTTTCACCTGTGCATTATTTCCAAACACTGGGAAAGTGCTTATTCAATGAGTTATATACGTCTGAGCATTAACACATTATTATTAAAAGTAAATAATGGGATATCAAGAAATCACTATTGTTAACTTTACCACTTGTCAAAAATGGCTAAGTATCACACAAAAATGCAAAATTCTAATTTTTTCTTTAAATTTACTTAGTAGCAAATACTGCTAGTTATTTCCTTGAAATATTTTATATTTGAGAATATGTCTGCCAAATACCTAACAACTATAGTTGGTTTGCCATACTTTTTAGTAAAAATGAAAATAGCGTCTTAACTAGTACCTTGCTGTTCAGACAGTTGCACAAATGCTTTTCTTTGAGATAATCATCAACATTGTACAACTGTCTAACAGAAATGCTATTTATGAACTTCTTGTTTTGTTACCAAAATTATTGTAAAGGCCTATGCTCAACATCTCATTTATAATAAAATTACTGTGGACTTTCTTAAGTGAAACTGGCGATTTTCAATATATGAGTAGAAGTAAAGGATTGCTAGTGCAATGTTGTGCCTTGATTAGCGCTCAGGTGGCAGCAGTTTTTAAGCCATCACCTTTGGACAATCATTGCAGGTGTCAACACATTGAAAAAGCAGGTCTTGTTGCGGTGTTTTTGTGAAAATAGTTTTGACCTCAGAGTACCTGACAGGTTTCAGTGATCCCCTTAGGGAGTCACAGTAAACCACTACTTTTGTTCAGTTAATGGAATTCAATTGTCATTGCCTAAGTCATTTCAGTGAGTAGTCTAAAGTGTAGTTAGAAGAGAATGATGTACAGGACTAGAGGACTCATTTGACCTTCATTCTTTCATAAAATGTGCTAGAGCTGGCATTAAAAAAATAATCACAGCAGGAAGTAGACATAGCTTTAGTAATTAGCACCTTAGAGTGACCCAGGTGTGCATGTGTTTTAGGTCTTAGAGCATTTGGAAAAACAGCAGGAGTTCCTCTCTTCCTGCTATTGAATACTAAAGAGTTTCCTCTTTTAAAAGTCTGTCTAACCCATGTTATGCAATTATAAGACACTTCATATAATTTCTTGAAGTCACATTTGGTAGATATATTGTTGAGATTTGTGTGGCAATAAAGGACTGAGTGATACCTCTATTTTCCTAAATGATTTGTTTCTCATAGTATTAAATTGTCTGCTAGCATTAATATTATATATGACTCCAGATTTATAGTACTTAATTTAATATACTTTTATTAAGTGTAAAGAATGTCGAATTTTCCCCAGAATGAAAACTTTATATTAGGTTCTTTGATTGTATGAAATGTAAAAGTGAAGTTTTGCCAGGTTTGTAAAATCTTTTATGAGGCCAATTAATATAACACACACCCTGGGGCAAAATACAATTTTTGTCATTTATTTAATGTAGTAATAATAATGTAATTTTTCATTTGCATTACCGTTTTCATCCATTTCTGAAAGTGAGTTATGTTTTAAGAAGTGATAATTCAATGAAGAATTCAATTTTATTTACCTCTTCTGTTTTATTATATGGAGTTAATAGATACACATTTAATAAAAATCTAACTCTATTTAAAGTGAAGCTTAAATATTCAGTTACTTTTTTTCTTACTTTTCTTTCAAAGAACCCTCTTAACCTAGATTCTTGTTTTCTCTGTCTAATCTTAGCATTTTATAATAGACGGTCTTCTTTCTGATGGCAAACTCCAGTGTGCTTTGTTTCATTTCTAAGTAATTTTTCCAGTGCTCTTCGTTTTTGGAAAACCTTCATATACTTTTTTCTATTCTCATCCCTTCCTCATTTCATAGACATATCAGGTAGAAGAATGACACATGTAAATCAGTAGTCACATCATCTTAATGCTCTCTGATTGCCTAGACAGTAACATGAGAACTGTATAATCATCTTTGTTGGTTGACAAACTGTTAACACCACTGTAGATTTCAGTGAACTGACAGTATTCACAATGAAATATTATTTCATTTGTCTCAATTACTTTTTTCCTAACTTTGTTCTTAAAGAAATTCTTGATGAAGGGGATAGTGACTCAAATACAGACCAAGATGCTGGAAGTAGTGAAGAGGAGGAGGAAGAAGAGGAGGAAGAGGGAGAAGAAGACGAAGAAGGTAAAGGGGGTATTTTTATATAGTATTATAATTAAATTAATTTTAATAGAATTCTCTAACTCAGTGGTTCTCAATACTGTTGGGAAGGTTGCTATTGTCATTTAGTGAGTGAAGGCTAGGGGTGACTTCCCCCTCAACAAAATATTCTCTAGCCCAAAATGTCAGTATTGTGAAGTTTGTGAAATTCTACTATAAAAATATTAAACAGGAAATTTATTTTTTCCTGTCAGCATAATTTTAATTTGGCATTTCATGCCTTTGATTTTAAACTATAAAAAAGGTACATTCATGTTGAGTGCCTGTGATTTATGTAACCCCAACATGAGTATGACAGATGAGAATGACTAGAGATATTTGCTATTCACTTTGGCAAAATAAAGTGGGGAGGCCAAAAGCTATATTTGCACAGAAGTAGGCATGATGTTCTTCTTTTTCAGCTTTGATTATATTTTCATAGGAAAATAAACTTCGTACTTTATTTTGGTTAAGTCCCAGTTAAAACTTTAAAATAAACTTGTATTAACATTCAGTATTTATTTGTATTACATTTTAGAAAACATTAAAAGTATATCATTCTTATGGCAGAATGTATTGTAGTTCTGTCTTACGCTATAATTGTTCTTTTATAATACATATTTTATAAAAATAAGTTCTATCTTTTCCAATATATTCTTTATCTAAAACATGCAACTATTCTTGTACTACATTTTACTTTACAAATTCATTGGTTAATAGAAAAATTATTCAATACATTAAATGTGTATTAGGGAAGTTCTTATAAATTAGATAAAATTTTGATAAACTTGTTTTCATTGAACCCATCCTAACAATCATACTAGCCAGTGTGCAATTTCTGAAAGGGTTTAACATTCCATATGATCACAAAATTTTTATAACTCAAAAAATCATATTTTACCAAATAACAAAAGAATTATAGCCTTTTACAGTATCTAAATAAGCAGGTGACAAACAAATACAGTTTCTCTGGTTTGATTCTGGACTTTCAGTTAACAAAACATATTAAAATACTCCTAAGATATGGCAAAGATTTAAAATACTTTGAATTCAACAAATAGTACTTTACACTGTAGATATGAGTATTAAATTCAGATTCTGATTAGATTCATAAAAAAATTTATACAATTCTGTTTTCCACTGTGCATTTGTAATTTGTTATGTTTGATTTCTTTCAGGTCAAAAAGTAACTATTCATGACAAAACAGAAATTAATCTGGTCTCATTTCGTCGTACAATTTATCTTGCAATTCAGTCAAGGTAAGATACTGTAGCTCAGTTGTTCTTTTTTTTTTTTTTTTTTTTTTTTTTTTTTTTTTTTTTTTTTTTTTTTTTTTTTTTTTTTTTTTTTTTGGTGAGGGATAGCATAGGAAATGGGATTTTTAGAAATTGATAACTGAAAGCTAGATACCATTTCTGAGATCTCAAACTGTCTGCCTCTACTCTATCCCAAATCCCAAACCCAACCTTACAAGTACCCACTCTTGGTTCTTTACTTCAAAAGCAAATTGTCTTAACGTATTTGGAAAGTCTAATTTTGTCACATAATTAAATGCTTCCCCCCTCCCCCCCCCAAACTGTCATTTCTTACAGTTAAACATTACTAAGAAAGTCTAGAAATGATTATATTACAGATCAAAGAGTACTTATTAGTGTTGTGGAAATTTAATATTTTGAGTTTTTTCTAATTTGGTTTCTAATTCCAATTTTAAGTAGAGATGCCATTATGATAACTTTTAAACACTGATTTGTTCTGCAGGTGGAGATGAATATAAATGGAAAAAGAAATTAGATTTAGAAAGGTTTTGAGGATCCTTTGAAGTAATGTTAAGTAAGGACTACTATGATGTCATGAAAACAAAACCTATTCCCTTTGAAGGCTGTGAGTTTGGTTTTGAAAGGAAATTTATGAAAATATTAAATGATTCATTCATCTGTTGTTTTGCATGGAAATCAACTGATTGATTTAGGAGGCATAGTGTTTACATTTTACACTGAAGAAGAATGTTTTCTGTTTATTTTGTTGTTGGTTTTGTATATTTCCATTTAGTATGATGTAATGTAATAATGATTCATAAGTAGGAGTCATCTTGTTTTCAGTCTGTCTGAAAACTTTGGCTTAGATTAATCTTCAAAAAGAGAAATATCAAACAGAAAAATATTGGTTACTTATTTTATTGGCTTATTCTTAACTATTTCTTTACCTTTCACATGAAAGGGAAAGCTGTTCAGTTTTTTTCATGACTGCCCAAAGAGGAAGATGAGAAATGTTGATATAGGTAACTGTTCTTAGAGTTTACCTTTCATTTGACCTTTTTTAGTAATCAGATTCACTATTTTACTGTTGCTACCAACATTAACTTTGAGCATTGCTGAGGAGCTCTTTGAATAATTATTTAAAAGAAAAATTTTTGTCATAGCTGTAATAATATGTGAACCATACAAAGGAATTAAAAAATTAAAGCTTTAAGAAATGACAGCCACTATTATTTAACTGTTACCATGTGTTGATATTTATTAAGCATTCTCTCTGAGTGCTAATAAAAATAATTTATATATACCAAAGATTACTGTATTTAAAAACTCAGACAAGTGTTAGGAAAGAAACAAAAGACTGATTTAAAGAACATGGTTGGAGTTCCTGTAATTTGACTATAAAACAAGCATTAGTTGTCAAACAAATATCATTCTAGACAAATAAGTGCTACCATTTGTTAGTAAAATACCTGGTGATTTACTTCCTTTTTTTAAAACAAAAGTACTCGATACTAATGGTAACTGAAGTGATACACAAGAACATTCGGGAGACTTTAAATTGGTAGACTATGGAAAACGTTTTGATAGCATGAATTAAGAATTTGGGTTATTACCTTTTTACCCTATTATCATTATTGTATTTCTTAAAGAAAAATATATTGATGGAGAATTATGTTCAGCACTTGTTCAGTTTTTTTAAAAACAGCAATTATTTTAGATAACAAATAATCAAATTGTTCAGTGTATGCCATTATTGAAAATAAGGTTATGGAGCAAGTAGCTTGATACTGTTAGGTTAAAAAATATTAATACACCAACTGTACTGATAGATAGTAATGTGACAGTAATACTAACTGGTAAGTGGGCAGATTATGCAATAACGCATTAATTTGTCAGCAGTGGTTATCCTGAAAAGGTGGGGTTGGATTACAGATTTTTAATGTATTTTTTTCACTTTTTGTATTTTATTAAAGCTCTATAGGTACCAGATAATAGAAGTAAAGAATGTAATATAATCATCAAGTCAGAAGGCTTTTGAGGACATTTTATAAAAAATTTACTTTCAGAAATCTTGTAAATAAAGCTGTTTGAACATTGTACAAAATGTTGAAATTACTGAATCAAGTTTATATTACATTGATATTGCTCTTAGAACTTAAAGATATTTAGTGCAACTTGTACAAACATTGCGTTAAAGCAAATTTTTTCCTTTGTAGTGATTTATAACTTACTATTTTTATACTTAGTTTCTATAAAACTTCGAAGCCCTGTGTTTGGGTATCAACCAAAATAACTTGTGAAAGTGGTGATTAAGCACTAGATGTCTTGCTGGGCTCCCAAAACAGTTCTCAATTGGGTCAGAGGGAAGTTAAAATATTTAGTAGTGTCTGCTTTCAGTTTACTTCTATGTCTATCGATCTGTCTTTTCTGACCCTTCTAATATATAGATGGAATCAAACTGTATGTGGTTTTTTTGAGTCTGACTTCTTCCTCTTAGTATAACCCAAAGTTCATCCATGTTGTGGTTTCTTTATTCTTTGTAGAATTAAGAGCTTTGTTTTTATCTTTACAGTCTAGATTTTGAAGAATGTGCTCACAAATTGCTGAAAATGGAGTTTCCTGAAAGCCAAACAGTAAGTTAATCTTTTCATATTACAAGATACATTATGGTAATAAAAATGATTGATAATGATATTTTATAAATGAAAATAATAACTCAGTGCTAAATACTCATTTTTAAGATATGCTTTTTGTGAAATTTTAAAATAATTCAAAACTTGAGAACACTGAGCTGCTTCATATATGCTGCTTGTTCTAGTAGGTTGTTGGAATGGAATGTGAGGAAAAGATGGTATCCAAACTACTTTCCATAAATTTTGGAATAGTTACCTGTAAATCAAATTGTGAATTAAATGTAATAGGAAATCTGTTCTTTAATCAATTAGTCTGTGCCTTTATCTTTTGAAACATTTGTGATAAAAATTATAAATATTGGCATGTTTTTCACATGCTTTAATTGGACTAGCAGAATCTATCAGATTTTTCATTCATTAATTATTTCAGCAAAAGAATGTATCCATCACATATTCAATGTCAGGCACTATACAAGGCATCAAGGAGTCCACAAGCCATAAAATACATACTAGTCTCCTTTAAACCCATGGAACTCATAATTTTATGACACAGTATTTTTTTTATTCTAAGTATTATAGAACTCTAATGCCAAAGATTGAATTGATTAGCTTATCTTGAAGATGATTCATTTTTTTTCCTAGTTTTTTTCTTATTTAGATTACTCCTTGCCCATCTGGATTTAGATCCTTGAAACTTGGGCCCAGCCATTCAATGTTTTCTTTTTCACACCTTGCTAATTTACATGTGATAGACTCAGTGCAGGTGCAGCTCTGATAAGCTGTTAGGTTTGTAATCTACATATTGTTGCCCAAACCAATTGCCAGTATTTGTAGATAAATTATTGCAGTACAACCTTTTCATTCACTGAGAAGCTTTGTTATGTGTAACTGCTTTTGCCTTATAAGAGCAAAGTGATTGTAGTTGGCAGCAGGCTTCTAAAATCTAAGAAACTACTTTCTGGCCTTTTTTAGATAGAATTTGCTGGTCTTTGTTCTAGAATGTAGATTTTTTCTTAAATCACCATGGTGTATAATTTTGAGAAGAACTTATTCTTTTCAAATTAAAATAACTTATTTTGCCCTCTTGTTGCAAGTTATTTGTATATTAATAAAAGTATACCAATTTAAACTCTAGACATACTTGATGTATCATCATTGGAAGAAAATAAATTAACAAATTAATCTTTAACGTTATAATTGAAAGTGAAATTACTATATGATCTTACCACATTATTTGAGAAATATAATTAAGTCATTATAAATTTTATTAGTATTAATACAGAGGATAGTTGTT
Source organism: Uropsilus gracilis (assembly GCA_004024945.1). NCBI lineage: Eukaryota > Metazoa > Chordata > Mammalia > Eulipotyphla > Talpidae > Uropsilus > Uropsilus gracilis. The sequence goes on from PVHY01013265.1 coordinate 14,553, forward strand.
CTAGAACTAACCTTAACATGTTTTGGTAACATTTGGAATAGTGACTTAGCATTTATTTTCATGCACTCAAAAGACTCTCCTAAAATTCCTATAATATTTAATTAAAATGTTAAAATATTTAATTATTATAAGCCACAAGGAATAACTCTAGTAATTGCATTTAATCTAGGGAAGAAAGTAATTTGTTTTGCAAATAGTACTGACTTTATTAGCAATGCTATCAGCATATTACTGTGTTAAATTGTTTAAAACCTGATTAGCTATTGTGTTCTTGTAAAATATAATGTTGGTAGAAAAAGTTGCAGTGCATTTTAATATGTCAAATTAACATAACATGGCACAACTCAGGAAAGCCTCATTTTAAGATTTTAGTACTATATTAAATTTTGACAAAATACATCTTCAGAATTCATACATTCATAAACATTTTATTTGAGGTTATTTGTGATTAATCTAGCAACATTTGGTATCTCAGAATGACCCTATATTGTGAAATAAGACCTTTAAGTTGATTGATTTATAAATTTATTATCAACTTCTAGAATAGCATTTCCCAGTAGAACTTTCTACAGTGATGGGAAGGTGTTCTGCACTGTTCAGTATAACCACTACCTACAGGTAGCTTTTGACTATGACTTTAAGAACTAAAATTTTAACTTTATGTGATTTTAAATAATTTAAATTTAAATACCCATGTAACTGATAGCTACCATGCAGAACAGTGCAGGTGCAGCTCAAGAATGTCTGTCCTCTAGGATTCCCTTTTACTACCCTGAGTTGATATGTGCAGTGTTCATTGACCAAACTTCCCAAAATATTTTCAGTTTTTATTTCAGTTGCATTCTATGTTATTAGATATGATGAGATGTCAGATTTGGTAATTGAAAATGTAAAGACAGGCCGGGCACGGTGGCTCGTGCTTGTAAGCTTCAGCCTATGAAGCGGTCGGGGCTTAGGGATCGCGGTTCCAGTCCCGCCTGGGGCCCGTAGCGAGACCTAGTTCCAAAAAAATAGCTGGGCGTGGTGGTGCACGCCTGTCATCCCAGCTACCTGGGAAGCTGAGGCTGGGGATTGCTTGAGTCTGTAGTACCCCGGGCAACGAGAGCCTGCGGTTCCACAGGCAAAAATAGTAAGACCTAGTCTCAAAAAAAAAAAAAGAAAGAAAATGTAAAGACAAAATTAAGTGAGCTGTAAGGGCTTTACATTTTATTTTCATAAACTTGCTTTCTGTTTCTGAAAGTAATGTATTGCCGTTACTGTATTTGGAAAAAATTATTTTAAACTTTCCTGTGAGAAATGCTTGTAAAAAAACATTTAGTCATTTCTATAGCAGTGGTCAGTGAATGAATCTATATCCTCCATTTTGCCTCCAATGATTAGTCCCTATTGTTTCAGTTTACTTATATATTAAATTGTTGTAATCAATACATTTTCATTAGTATTATTTCAGGAGTTAGTAATAATATTCGTTAGTTGTAAATCATTTGTGCTAATGGTATTTTTCTTACTTTGGCTTTATGCATTCAACAGAATTTTAAAAGAGATTTTTTAAGGCATGTAAATAGCTCATCAGCTAATATATTATTTCAGTAGTTACAAAACTCATCATATCTATAGTCAGATATTAGCCATGATATTTTGAGTGTAGAAAATTCAGCCACACAGTGTTTTCCCTGGTATTTTAAATATATTAACCAGAAAGTAAACAATGTATCTGTTCCCCATATGCATCCATAAAAATTCAAATGATTTGCCCTTTCCTAACTAAATATATTCTCTAGTATTTAAAAAAAATATTTTTTAGAATACAATGTATTCCATCCCATTGATGTATATGTTTCAGATACTAGGTTTCTTGAAATGCTTCATACTTGTATGAATTTAGACTATCATAAATTTAATTAGTGTAAATAATGACTGCAAAGTGTCAAAGCGAAGGCTTAAAAGTACTATGAGCTTAATGCAGATTTAATTTTTAATTTATTTTAACTAAAATTGAGACAGTTTTGAAAGTTTGGCCTTTTTAAAACCATATATAAAAATGTTGTGTCTCATATTGTTAAAATATTATATAACTTGGATTTTTTATGTTTGAATCAATAATGTAATTATTTTTTAAATAGAAAGAACTCTGTAACATGATACTTGATTGCTGTGCTCAACAAAGGACATACGAGAAATTTTTTGGCTTACTAGCTGGGGTGAGTTCCAGCCTCTTTTTTTCTGTTTGATTTTAATGAAATCAAAAAGGGAATTCTTAGCATGAATATTATCAATTAATGGTTCCACTTTATGGTCTACTCTAATATAATATTTCTTTACTGGAAGAAAATTGTACTCTATTTCTTAGGTTTCCCAATTTCAGATTCTGTAGCTTCCTCCACTTACACTTCAGTTTTGTAGTGCCTTAACTTTGCATATCACTCTTCTATAAGCCTTTGAAATTCTTCATGCTTTATTACAATTTCCCAAAGAGTACAATTAAATTCTCTTTTCAAAATCTGAAAGCAGTATCAGAAGTCAAGTATATGTATAGACAGCCAAAATACTTTTTTTTTTAAATCTAAATTTTAACTTAGAGTTATTTACATAGCATGCAAGTGCATGTGTTCATATATTATTTAAGCATTTAAAACTCAATGGAAATAGAGGCAATAACTTTTGATCATCTAATCATATAACACAAAAAGATTTAGTAATATGGTACACAAAATACTTAGTAACTTGATTCAGTAAATTTAGGAAGATTTAATATGTTCATATGGTACTGACATCTTTTTCGTTAGCGATTTTGCATGCTAAAGAAAGAATACATGGAATCCTTTGAAAGTATATTCAAAGAACAATATGATACCATCCATCGCTTGGAAACAAACAAGTTAAGAAATGTTGCTAAGATGTTTGCTCACCTTTTGTATACTGATTCACTTCCATGGAGTGTAAGTAGATGGGTCAGTATTTATACTTCCTTGCAAATCCCCTGTTGTTTTCAAATTACTATTAAGTGTAACATAGTTGTAATTTTCCTATATAGGAAATACACTTTAAATAAAATGTTCATAAAACACGGCATCAAAAAGCTAAAGATATTACAATTGAATGTAAGAAATAGCATCTTGGTTGATGTTAACAATCTAAATATCACAGTGCTCTTAAAAATGAGGCCAAGAATGTTTTCTGAGAAAATACAGATTTTCTTTTCTGTTTACACACACACTTAGTGCAAACTCATATTCACATGCACGAGTAGGTGGCACATGAATCTCTGAGTTCCTGTCAGCTTCCTGAGGAACTAATTGTTAGTGGTTTCTCTGGTTAGAACTTGAAGAAATTTAGTGTCTTGTCAAGATAGGTTTTTTAGAAGATACCAAAATTAGGTGAGTCATAGACAGACTTTCTGTGGTCATAGTTAGATCAAGGAAAGATAGACTTAATGGGAAAATGGACCCTGGATTATAATTTGAAAGTGCTTATTAAACTAGCAATTAGTTATATAACAGTTCATTCAGTAACCTATTTTTTTGCCACCTACTATATGTATAGTTACTGAAAGAGATCTAGGATTCAAATATATATAGTACTTACTTAAAGGAGTAAACCTGATAGAGAAGGGATAAGACATGCACAGAACAATAATATAAACAATAATATAAAGCAGAGTTACTGAAGGAATTTTAAAAAGAGGAAAAAGAAGAGGATTAAATTATAGAGTGAAGTAACATGAATTGAGATTAGAAACACTGGCTAGATTTTTGTTACAGCTCTGAGTACTGACTATCTCTAGCTGCTTTATAGGCATTTTATAAGCTAACTCAGTAAGCTGGTAAATAGTAGTTTTTGCTTCTTTTCCCCTCCTCTTGTAGAAGACTGAAGTCGAGTTTTAAATAATCAAAGCAAGTAGGCTTCTGAAACAAAAAATCCATTAAAAACAGAGGTTATTTTTTGTTGTTCTCTCCATGAGCTTCAGTTTTGAAGCCTGAGTCTTGGAATTCAGAACAAACCATCACTATTTCTATCTTTACCCTTGTTCATGTATTCTTTGTGCTATACGACACTATAGCCTAATGGTCTATGTGGTATTTTACCCAAAAATGTTGTATTATATTTTGTTGAGTGGGGTTTAGAAATGAGTTATCTTTGCTGTAGCATTACATGTTTAAGACAATATCCTCCCTGCATAAAAAGCACATACTCAAGAAAAAGAATGAATTACTTTTTTTTTGTAGCATCTTAGTATTTTAAAAATTATTAGAGAGAAGAGGTCTTTGCTAGGAAATAGTATAAGGGGAAAGTATAAGGGGAAAGTACTAGTATAAGGGGAAATATTGTAATTTTGATTTGTCAAAGAAGCTAAATCATAATTTCAGGAGATACTTAAAAGTTATAAAAATTGACTGCTTTGTCCTGTCTTATAAAATACCAAAAATAAAATTGTCCTATGTTAATTTTAATTTTCAGGTTCTTGAATGTATAAAACTGAGTGAAGAAACCACTACATCATCCAGTAGAATTTTTGTTAAAATATTTTTTCAAGAACTGTGTGAATATATGGGTCTTCCTAAACTTAATGCAAGATTAAAGGATGAGTAAGTTTATCATTAAGTGCTTTTTCTTGCTACCCTTAATGATTTTTATTGACTTTGGCAGCTCGGTGTTCACCTTTGGTTTTTAAAACAGGCATTAAACCCCTAGGACTTTGTTCATCCACTTATTACTACTCTGAATTTCATATTCTTTATCATAGACAACACACAGCATGTACTATTAGTTCAAGTAGAAAAAACAGTTAGTGTCTTTGAAAATTTACTTAGAACATACAAAAATATTTGCATGCTAACTGGAGTTCTCACTGTCCCAGATCTTTTATTTCTTACTTAGAGAGATTAATCATTGTCATTGCCAACTAGATTTGCTTCTACTCCATTCATGCTTTTAAAATCATTTCAAACTTCTCAGTGATTACCATTCTAGATCTAGTAATTCCTGTCTGCCCTCATGCATTTTACTTCTCTGCCTCATTTACAGTTAACCACTTGCTCACGGTGACTCCTCACTTCTGTTTTTACCTCTTGTATTCTATTACCCAGTCTGCCTTTCCAGAGTTAAAGTTCACCAAAGATCTGTCCTGGTTTCTCCATGCTCTCTGGGCTATTCATCCACTTCTCTTCATATTCTTATTCATTTGATCTTCATTGACTTTTAAAAGGCTCCTCTACTCCCTTGCAAGCAAGCTTCCCTCTATCCACACATTGCTCATCTTATGCCTATCAGCCTCATTCATATTTTCTTATCTCTGTTTCTGAACCTGGAAATTCCTGCTTTTCTGCTATCTAGTAAACTTCTTAAATTACACACTTTTAACAGTTTTTCTTAACCCTGCTTATGACAGTCATTTGATGTGGTGCTGAAAACCTCGAGTCCAAACCGTATTGTAGTGTGAGTGGTATACTGTTTGTCCCCTTCCCTAAAATTGAATTAACATTCAGTCCTCAACTTTGGTTTCCTCTTATTGACTGCTTCCCCCAATTCCCCCAGGGCCTTCACCATGCTATGTGTGTACAGCAGTGGAGGTATTTTATTTACTTTCCTGTACATATATTCTTATACAGCATGTTTTATATCTGTGTCACATTGTATATGATCTCTATATGCATATATTAAAAAACTTCTTTAAAAAACCTTTGTTTTGTAATTACAGAAATCAAGTTTAGTAAATGACTTGGCCCTAATTTCATTCTGATATTTCATTCATTCACTTTGTTGATGGTATTTCACTTACTAATTTAATATATTTAAAAACCTGAAAAATGATTGTATAAGGATTTTGCCTTTATATCTTTATAAAGCAATCTCTTTTCTTTTGTTCTTTGGGGTTTTTTTGTTTGTTTGTTTCATTTTTAGAACCCTACAGCCTTTCTTTGAAGGATTGTTACCCCGAGATAATCCAAGAAACACTCGATTTGCCATCAATTTCTTTACGTCTATAGGACTTGGAGGCTTAACGTAAGGATTATTTTTAGAACTTCATTTTCAGCTTACAAAATTATCTCACAATTGCTTTTGAAGTAAAATTTAACAGAGATTTTATTTCTATTTAGGGATGAATTGCGTGAGCATCTTAAAAATACACCAAAGGTCATTGTAGCTCAGAAACCAGATGTGGAGTCAAATAAATCTTCCTCTTCTTCATCCTCTTCTGCATCCTCCTCCTCAGAATCTGACTCCTCTGCCTCTGATTCGGACAGTAGTGACAGCAGTTCAGAGTCTTCCAGTGAAGAAACTGATTCTTCATCTAGCAGTAGTCAGAGCGCCGCCTCAGGTACTTACGCTCATTTACTATATACTTTTCCTAACAAGTGTATTGCTGGTGATGCTCACAATAATTTGATTGCTTACTTGTTTTAGAATTCAGCTGTTTAAAATTCACAGAAGTGACCATCTATCACTTTTGCAGTCTGTAATGTATTTTACTTATACTGCTGAGATTACCTTCATAGACATGAAGATATTTTCTTGGCAAATATTAATTTAAGTGATTGCCTTGGCAAATATTAATTTGGCTGAAATGTCATAATTCATAATGTCTACAATCTAATTTACAAGTGCTTTTGTTTGTATGTGTTTGTGTGTGTGTATAAATTCAGTTGAAACATTTTGTTTCTATTTTTTTTTTTGTTGATCGTTTATAGAATTAATTTTAGGGGTACATATACCTCATATCTCCATATTGCACATGCTTCACTCACCCTTCACCGAAACCCTAGTGCTCATGTCTGTTCCTCTTCCCATATTCCCTCCTCTCTCTCTCCAGTTTTGTTTGGTAACCAATATACTTTCCACAAAGTATAACAATTGTTTTAGCAGTACTATGCTAGTTTTCTTTGATTATTTATATTCCACATATGTGTGATACCATCTCTTTCACTTTCTCACTTAGCGTAATCATCTTGAGATTCATCCATTTTGACCCAGTGGGCATTGTTTCATTATTTTTAATAGCTAAATTTATATCCCACACACAAAAAGGCAATCAGCAGACTAAGAAACCTGTATTCCACATATCTGACAAGAAGTTAGTTTCCATGATAGATCAAGAACTTATACAGCTCAACGGTTAAAAAAAAATCCAATCAAAAATAGTCCTAAATGAACACTGATGTTGAAGAAAATTTTGATGTTTTTGCTTTTAATATTAAATCTTTGTTAGTAATTGACATGTACCACATGTATAGTTCATAATTGTCTGGCTGTATAAACTTTTAGAAAAGAACACATCGATGTAGCCAGCCCTCAGAACAAGAAACGCCAGTACTCCAGAAACCCCTTCTTGTTCCTCTTTCAGATACTGTCATTTTCCCCATCTACTACTTCATGATAACTGCTATTTTTTTTGCTATTTTTGTAATTAATACTGCTTTGTATCATTCCCATAACAGAAGGATAGAATTTCCCCTTCAGTGTTTCTTGCCCACCATTAAAGAACTCTTTGTTCACTTACTATTTTGATTTGTAACTCCATAAATTAATTTTGCCCTTTTTTGAATTTATGTCATCTTTACACTTTAGTTGATCATCTTCCAACCTCACTAACATGTAGCCATTCTTGTGGGTGTGTAATAGTATGGTGGTTTTAATTTGTGTTTGTTAAATCACTAATGAAGTTAAATACCATTTTGTCTTCTATTGGCTATTTGGCTTTTTTCTTTTTATATCACTTTCCATTTTTTCACCAGTTTTTATTAAGTTTTCTGTTGATTTGTCAGAGCTCTTTCCATATTCTATATATTATATTTTGTTGCACATATGTATTACAAGTAACTAGTGAACTAGTGTCATATTTCTTTCCCTTTTACCTGAAATCTGTTTGACTAATGGAGACTGGTTTTACTCGTCTTGTCAATGACGAGCCCTCCGCTTCATTTTTTTTCACTATCTCTTGTGTTTTCTCAGCTAGTCCCATTCTTGTGTCTCTAACCCTGTGAGGCTGCCAGAGTTTGGCTGGTCTCTGGCTGCTGTGACCCCTGAATCAGATGTCACAGGGAGAAAGCCACTATTTAAATACTGTTAATATTAATATCTTTTTCCATTATATTTTTCTTATTCCAAAATCCTGTTGGCATTTAATTGCATTTTCCTTTAGTCTTCTGTAACCTATATAGTTCCTTCTCTTAGAATTTCCTTTTTTTAGCAGTTTTGATACTTTTGAAGCTCTCTTATCCCTATTTTTATAGAATATACCTCAAAACGGAACACTGTTTAATGTTTTGTTTTGTTTTTTTCTGATTGTAATGGAGTCATCCATTAGGGCAAGATTACCATAGAAATGATGTTTGCTTTAGTACATTTTATCAAGGAGTACATATATTATGTTAAACTATTGGTGAAATTAATTTTAGTCACTTAATTAAAATGTAATCTACTGAATTCATGAAAACTGGTTTTCATTTCTATAGGTAGATAAATTTGATTCTATGCAAGTCTCTTTTTCTTTCCTATCTTTGGAGTTTGAACACTTCTTACTATATTGTTTGGCAAATGATGATTTTTCTTATTGTCTCCTTGTTTCTACATTTAATAAATGAATTTCTCCCCTCCCTGTGTATTAATTCAACTATATGTGTATATCCGTTAGTGCATTTTCATCTTTTTCTCTGTTTTCTCCCACCGTAAAGTCTGAAGACCAATGAGTTCTCCAAAATGCATGTCATTTCTTGCATTTTAAATGCAGATTTGAAAGAGGCAGCACTTTTCCTGCAGCCCTAGGTTGGAAGGCTAATCTTTAAGTTCTTGGTCCCTGACTTGTTACACTTCAAAGTGCTTTATACTCTGTGTGGTGGCATCCACAGTTGGAGATACTCAGCGATTTTTATTTTTTTATTAGAGTAAGGTTCCATTTGCTCAGGCTTTCTGTGAGGTCTTGAATTCTTGAGTTGAAATACATTAACTTTGTTCATTTAACATTTACCTCTTTTAATTCTAAAAAATTGTTATTTCATGGTATCTGTTTGAGAACAGATGATAACACAGCATGAATTCCTGCATTAAGGAAGCTTGCTGATTCAAAATTAATTTGACTCATCACAAAACTTCAAGTTTCATTAATAAAATATTATTAAACAGTTTTATTACTAAATATCATAAAAATAGTATGAAGTGTCTACAATTAGAAAATGATAAAGCATATGCTAAAGAGAAAGAAGATTGCATATTATTTTATGTCTCTGGCTTAAGAGTCTGTGAAGCTCTAAAAGTGGTGTAGAGTAGGGTCAGAGAGATGTTGATTTAGCACAGAGCCAGATGGTTTCTGCTTGGGGAGCTGCAGCTTCAGCTAAGCTGCTTGATAGAAACCAGAGATATAAGTCCTCAGTGGCAAGCTAACTGACTCTGCCAAGAGTAGGCATTTGGCAGAAGAAATAAAGGTAGGGTGAAGGTTGGCAATTTTATACTATATTTTTTCTTTATATGTAAGAATTTATCAAAAAATTTTAATCCTCTCTGGCCCTTGTTTTATATGCCCAAACACAAAGTGATTAAATTTGTTTTCTAACTTTTATAAAAGTATGTTTTATTACAGCATGTTATTTCACTATATTTGTATTTGTGATTATATCAGTAAAATTGTTTTTTTTTTTCAAGACCCTTTTATTTATTTGAGACTAGGTCTCGCTGTTTTTGCCCGTGGAACCGCAGGTTCACGTTGCCCAGGGTACCACAGACTTGGGCATTCCCCAGCGTCCGCTTCCCAGGTAGCTAGGATTACAGGTGCGTGCCATCACGCCACCAGCTATATTTTTTGGAACTAGGTTTCGCTACGTGCCCCCGGTGGGACTCAAACTGTGATCCCTGGCACCAGTCACAGCTTCCTAGGCTGCTGCTTACAAGCATGCACCACCATGCCTGCCTGGCCTTCAAGACCTTTTTAGAAGAGTTTCTTAGAAAAACAGCCTTCATGGTTCTCATAAACCTGTGGTCATAAAGCTGTCATCACTCCAGTCCATTCTGTTCTATCCCAGCCTTATCCAGCTCTCTTTCAGGAATTATTGATAGGACTATGATGAAAAACTAGTTCTTCTTTATGCTAACAACTTAGTCATTTTACTCATCCCTGGTCCTGGTAAGATGACAGTCAGTTCTCTACAGTCAGATCATGTTTTGATCCAGTGGACCTGCTTGTTGAACCTAACCCTTTTTTCCCAGTAACAGCTCTCTTAAGACACTACAGGGACTAGGCAGTGGAGAATCAGCTACCATTCATGTGGTTGATTTGTCATCTCACTTCTAGCACTAGTTTTAGGTTCTTTCGTAATACTGCAGTTGCCATCTTGTTGGGGGTGCCAATCTTTAATGTTTTCTGATTGTGGTAGAACTGCACTCACAGCAATCTTTTGATAGCTGTATTTAAAGCTCCAGGCATGGTACCATACAGAGATTTTTGCATAAGGTTAACTAGGGAATAGTTGGCAACTGAACTCCCCCTCTGAATTTTTCTGTACAGTGACAGTAGTTCACTAACAATGTTCTGCACCAAATTTTTGTTTTTGATACAGCTTCTCTTAAGACTTTGGTTAGTACTTCTCTGATAGCACCAGAGACCAGAACTTTTGTTTTTGTAGAATGAGGTTTTTATTTGAAATATATATATATATTCATGCTATAAGCAAAATTAGTCATTCTACTTCCCTCACCTTTAGGAAATGTCATACTGATGTATGTGATCATTGTATTTTGGCTCTATACCAGATATGACATATTTCATATGATGTAATCCATACAGACTGAATTTCTTTTTTTGATAAAATTAAAAATGGAATTCTACAATTTTAGTCAGTTCTAAAAATGTGTTACAAATATTCAGTTTATTGTTTCTCTTAAGACTAAGAATTAATACTTTTGTGATGTTAATATTGTATATTTTTATTGCATGTTATATTTATCCATTTTATAAAATATGCTGTCTCAGACTTTTTTATTGATTCAATTTTGCCATCCATCCAATTTATTTGACTTAGTAAACCAACTGTGTTAATAAATGTGATTGCTTAAATTATGACATTAAGAATAAAAACTAACTCTATTCATTTTACATATGCCAGATAAAGATGTAAGAAGGAAGGGACAAAGGAAGATCAGAAATAAAGAAATTGACAGATTGATCAGGAAACCACAAACAAATGATAGGAAACAAGAAGAAAGAAGATCAGCACCAAGGCAACAGGAAACAAGGACTGATAGGGAAAGAAAGCCAGAAAAACACAGAGAGAAAAATTCAAGAGATTCAAATTGGAGAGATTCCATAACAAAACACACTTCAGACAGAGGTATTTCTTCTGACCGAAATAGTTACAGTAGAGTTCTGAAGGACAGAGATCAAGAAATGCACATAGATTTGGAAAATAAGCATAGTGATACCAGAAAGAAGAGAGGAGAGAGAAGAAATTCTTTTTCAGAAAATGATCACAGACACCGAAATAAGGACACTGAAAAATTTAGAAGAAAAGATAGATCAAAGTCAAGAGAAAAGGATAGAAAATACTCAGATTCTAGAAGTGATGAAGACAAGTATCAGAATGGTGCCGAAAAGCGGTGGGAAAAATCTGGTAGATATTTTGAACAATCCAGAGAATCAAAGAAAAATCAGGACAGACGAAGAGAAAAATCTCCAACAAAACAGAGAAAGTAATCCTACAAAATTACAGAAACTGAACATGCCTTATAATCAGTTTAAACAACATACTTTTTAAATTGATTATGAACTTTCTAGAGAAGTCTTGTATAAAGTACCGGTTTGCATTTGTACATTTTAAAAAGTGTTTTCATTTTAACATGTTTTGTAATTGATACATCTCAAATGCTCTCCTTCTACTTATTTGAAGAGAAAAGTTTCACCAGAGAGGGATGTAATTCTTGCTTATATTTTGGTAATAAAATGATCAAATACTCATTGAATCAGTGATTTTTTTTTATTAACAAAATATTTTTTCTGATAATCATATTTCCAGTTGTTGGAACTGTTATAAATTGCCAGTAGGATTTTGTTTATAACTAAAGACCAAAGTAGATGGACCATTTTAGTTTAACATTTTTGCTTTATGAATGAGATGTTATCAGTCTTTTTAAAGATACTCTATTTTTAAGTAGAATTATTTCAAGTTTTATATAATGTTGAATAAAAATATGTGTACATTTTTCACAGGTGTTTTGGTGATGCCAGGTATACGTTAGTCTTTAAACATAAATATCTGACTTACAATTAGGGTGTCTCTCACTGATAGCATTTTTCCTCTGGACTGTTGGAATGTTTAGTTGAAATTTCTTTGTGATTAGTGCTTTTACTCACCCTTGAATTTTAAATTACTGTTGATGAGTTAATGATATATTTGGTTTTAGATTAATAGGTCCTTGAAAAACAAATGACCTTGAAATATGGGGACAGTTACCTGAAACCGTTTTTTATGAGAATTTTAAGGATTTCCATCATTGTAATTCTCACCAATTAATGTGTGACCATATTATTTATTACTTTTGAAATAAAATATTGCCTCTGAAATTTTAGGTTTGCTGACATTTAACCCTACTTACTAAATATACCACTTGTGCTTGTTACTTTAGAAGTACATTAAGTCCATGTCTGGTTTAAGAATGATGAGATCACTATCTTAATGTTCGACTTTTCAAGCATACTTGGATCCAAACTTTTTTTGTTACCATTGTTTACTAACATAAGTAACAATAGTGCCCATGTAAATGAAATATTATTATTTCCTTCTGCCCCTCCCCCAACACACAAATATAATTGAATACTGGAAAAATTCTTTTTCTCCTACTGTTTTGGTTAGAAGATGGTAAGTACCATTAGAAGGGACTATCATGGAAAAAGTCTTTGTTACAGATCTGCAGAGCTCAACGAATTGGTTTGAGGAGTACATAGACTATGAGCCTTAGAGGAAATAGTTTTTTTTTCACTGGATATTGATCTAATAAAAGGAAAGACACAGCTAGACATTTTAGTTTAATTTTCATCACTTTGCCCTTAGATCATCTTTTATTTTTTTCTAAATGTAAAAGTGGGAAGCCATATCTTTTTCAGTGCATAAGACCTTAAAGAGTTAATAGATTTTTTTAATGGGTTAATATTTATTGAGTTTCCAGTATGTATCCAGATCTGTTTATAAGAACTAGGTGTACAATAATAAACTAAACCAAGTCTGAAACTATTACGAACAAATGTATAATGTATTCTGTCACCTTAAGTGCTTATGAAGAAAAGTAGTGAAAGGAAGGTGTGTATGATACTGGCTACTGGCTCTGGGTAGAAGCTACAAAGGAAGATCAAAAGAGAACTCTGATAAGACTTTTTTCGCCCAGATACTTGAGGGAACCCACTGAGTTTCTACTACTGAGGCAGAGATGTTAATAGAAAATTTTGCTTGAAAACTTTTGTTAATGTTTCCTGTTCTTAATTTAAGTTGGGTTTTTCAGTTGTTTTAGTTTTTGGTTGGATGTTTTGTTTCATTTTTATTTTTTTGCTTCTCAGCATCTTAATTATTCTTATAAAAGTAGTTAAGGAAAACCTAGCTACCTTCAAGCAGAACGTTCTATTTGAGTGCAAGTGAGAGTCATATCAGGACACTGGTGAATAGAAGCCAGGATGCAGAACTGGACTATTCTGCCTTCCATTTATACCCACCTTCATGTTCATTTTTAAATGTCCTTAAAAACCTCTGAGTGCATTGCCTTATCTACAGTTAAAACATATTTCTGGTAGTTAATCCTGTCTGCATTTTGTTTTCTTCAGATAACAAAAATTAGTCTTAAAACTACCACCCATCCACCAACAAAGACCATCCTTTGTGGGGACAGATGAAACAAGTTCATCTTAGTTCAGCTTTAAATAGGTAGAAGAAAGGATATACTTTGCTACCCAAAGTCCCAAAGGTATGTATGTACAGAGCCAACAATGCATGTGTTTGGGACTATTGTGGAGAAGCTTGCTTGTAGAAAAGCTGATTCATGCAGAGTAGTTTATTACTATTTAATTTGAATACTGTTTAGCTAATTGGATGTTTAAGTTTGGGCTTTTGTCTCATAACATTTGCTGTCTATTGATCTTTGAGTCTCAATTTTCTCATCTAAACTGGTACAATAATAGTTTGCTCATGATCTTTGTGCCATGCTAAGAAGGGGGCCTGAACTAAGTGCTCACTGTATTATTACTGTTGTTTTGTTGTTGTTGTTGTTTTTCCTCATTAAAGTTGATATAGTACCACCAGACCAAAGACTCAGCTACCAACAAGGGCCAAGTGGATAACAGATTCAATAAATGGAATTAGAAAATTGATTGGAGTTATCCAAAAGCAGCAACAGTTGTGCAACTCCAACCATTGTGCCCATAGAAATGGCTTAAGATTGACAAATGTGCCTGATTGACAGATTTGCTGAAGAATATCAAGAGAATTAAGGAATAAGAATCTTTATTCAGCTTCTGTTTTTTTAATGTTGACAATTTTTTAGAAATTAAAACAGTCCAAAATTGGTTTCTAAAAGCTTTTGAATAGCTTATAAATTTAGTCAAAAATAATTGACTTATTTCTTAAATAATGCTTCCAGTGGAAGAAAGGGGGATTTTTAAATTTATGATCTTCATAGTAATGGAAAAATGTGAGTCCTTTCATTATACTTGAGAATCTTCATTTACCTGACTAACCTTGGCAATTCCCTGTAGCTAAATTTGCTGTAAAACTTTTAGTTCTGCACTTCATTGGCAAGATCTCTTCCCATAATATATATCCAAAATTAAATCCATTTTTCTTCAAATCTGTTTTCTAACTTTCTTACAAGTGGTTCCACCAATCTCCATGACTTAGGTTTTCACAACTTCTCCCTTCGCCTCCCTAGATCATCAAATACTTTCTTGAAGTCTTTGATACATCTTCATGCCCCAAGTGAAAAATAGGGGTGTTTTTTTTGTTGTTTGTTTTTGTTTCGTGACTAGATTTCAGACATAGTTTACTGATCATCCACTGTCTGTACCCGGTACAGGTCTAGTTGCTGAGAATAGCAAAGAACAAACAGGGAACCTGTTTTGAGACTTTTTTACAAAGAAAGCAAAACAATTTAAAACATACTTTGAAAAATGTTAGTGATTCAGAAATACAAAAGAACAGTGCAGTGACCACCTGTATTCATCTAGATTCAGATGAAAACACTATTTTCATCTTGTCACTCCCTTATACATTAAAGTCAAATGAATCCTCTAGTCTCTAGAAGAAATGTAAATCCCCAGCGTGTTATTCTTGTTTCTTTAAAGTTCAACTTGAAGCTGTTTGAATGTTTGCTCTGGGGGTTGCCATTCTTTAAGCACTGCAATGTGAGAGGCAAGGGTTTTTATAACAGCAGTTGTGAGCTAAGAGACACCCTAATTGTATGGTTTACAGTTAAGTTCAGCTAAGTTTTGGCAGTCAGGATTCCACTGGCAGAACATTTTCGGCTTTTTCCCTAAGGTTGCCTGGTCACACAAACCATATTGTAGCCGGCTGATTACTTATTGCCTTGAAAAGACTGCCTTTTCTCATCTCTGGATTTCATTACTCTCCACTGGAAGTATACTTTTCAGTTTGTTCAAATCTGAAGATGCAACACACAACCACCTTGCTACTACCGTGGCAGCTATGCTGATGGAGATCCCCAAATGACCTTCCCTTCATTGCACTAAATACAATTCCAAGTACAGACACAGTAAAGGCTTGCAATTAACACTTGTAAATTGCACAGTAAAATCTTTTCTATTATTCATCTAGATAGATTAGATGTTCATCAGTGACAGGTGATGTGTCTTAAGTACTGCTTCTGTCTGAACCTAGCTACTGTAGACCAGGATTTCTTGACCTCAGCACTGTTGATATTTGGGATCAATTCATTTGTTCTAGGGCTCTGAGCATTTCTAATAATGTTTAACTATGTCCCACCTTACTGGCTAGGTGCCAGTACAATCAATCCTACAGTCTTGGCTGTGAAAAATGTCACCAGCCATCACCAAATACACATTGTAGGCAAAATCATCCCTAGTTACTACTGCCATAGATCCAGCACTTCAGAAATTCTTTTTAGTGGATCAATAATACCACTTGCAGGGAACATCACTATTCCCCTCATACAAAGCTGTATCTATTTCTTACCTCATGTCTTTGTCAGGGCAAGATTTGTTTTAAATAAGAAACTCTTAGTAGCGCCATTGACAATATTCTAACTGATTTCATTTGGCAAAATATTCTGATACAATTCTAGACAATACGCATTCTGGTTGATATTTTAAGAGGTAGTTTAAAGGCAAATGAAGCATGGTTAGCCCTTAATGTATTTGCCCCATGTAGGTCCTGGTTTTCATTCTGTTTATTATAATAAAATTTGGGAATGAAAACCACCTATGACTCTTGCATTACTTTTAATTCTATATTAGAGAATTATCTAACATCTAAACACCTGAATTTTTGATCAGACATTTCACTGATAGTCAAATGGTTGTTAAACTGAATTAGCCAGTCGTTTAATCAGTAATTTCATATACTACAAGACTTCAAAGATTGGGTAAGTGGACTAATCTGTCATACGTTATCTTCATGCTTGGAAAAAAGTACTGGAAACCAGTGTCTCTGATATGAATTAGGAGTCCATACAAGTCCATAATTTCTATGACTTCTGTTTTGCTTAATCAGAGATCTCTAAATGTGTGTGAATATATATATATATATATATATATATATATATCTATATACACACACCTATATATATGCATATATAGACATGCATATATACATATACATACATTTGAAACCCCTGTGAAGCTGTGAAGGTTTTACTGAACAATCTTAGATTTATTTATTTTGAGGAAACATTTGTTTACATGGGGAGGAGCAATACTAAGAGGCTAATGGAGGAAAAAGTGACTGACACCCTACAGGGGTGTGGACAGATAGGTTGGAATAATTTGATTGATAAGAACAATACAGGTAGTGAAAACTAAAGTAGTTTTGCTTGCAAACTTTTACCTGTAGATGAAAATTAATTATCCCCAATATAGGTGGCCTGTGAAAATATACAACAAAGAATTTTGTATGGCTCTTAACACTTTATGGACACACTTAAATGAATGATTTTAAATTACATTAATTTTATTACTACTGATTTTTAATGAGGTTAATTTTAAGTGTAGTTAAGCAGTAAGTAAGTAGTAAGATTTTATTACCAGTTGTAGGGTTTGTCAGGCTTTTTCCTTCATTAGCCTATTTATCCAGCACCTGAGGTGTTGTGTCTTCCCCATGATTGTGTGATCCAGTGGGTGTGTGTGCATTTGTGAGTGTACATACCTGGACCTGGGGGAAAGGGAATAAAAGGGCACAGAGGGCATGAGTGAACATACACAGAAGCAGGAGCAAACAATAGAGCGAGCCCAGAGAAAGTGTGAAGATTCCTGGGAGGTTGGGGGAATTGCCTGCCTCCTGGCCTTCCCCAGGCCTAACCCTGCCCTGGTGACTGTAACTTCTAAACCAATGAAGAACCTACACAGCCTGGTAAGCCTGATGCTTGCATAACAACAGACATCACAAACAAGCTGATTACCTTACACTAATGCATTATTTTTATATAAAACAGAATCTTACATCCTGCAGCGCTCTTCTTGAACTTTGAAATGTATTCCACAGATACTAACAATTCACGAACAAAAACTGGTTTTATACCAGTGAAAAGAACTGAAGCTGTTTGGGAAGCTTTAATCCCTCCTTTAAGTCACAAAGATACTTGAACATATTACGTTTAAAATCTAATACTTTCTCCTGATCATTTTACAGTATTGAAATACTGCACAGTAAGAACACCATGAACACAATATAACTGTAATGTGAAAATCCTATTATACAAAGCCATGCGGAGACTCTTCCTCAAATATAGGGGAGAAATGTGAATGGCAAACACTATTCTTCAAAGTTTTAGAGCAATTTTATTCTTGTTTACCATATTTTTGTCTAAAAATGGAGAAAATGAAACCATTATGGGCAGTTATCCAAACGGGGAAAATTTGGTTTATGGTTAATAAAAGATACTGCTTTGTTAGCCTTAGCTGGAGCTAATGTGATGAAATGTGAGAAGGGGGTATGGGGGATGCTGGAGAAGAACACACAGTTAACACATGAAAACAAGAAATGTCAACTACTGTAGATACCTTTTGGAGGTCAGAATTTCGACACATTCCTTTGTGTCTCCTGCCCTCACCTAAATCAACCAACTCACCAAACACAAGTTATAAGTGAATCTTGACTTGGCTGTCATGGACTGGAAGAACCACCTAACCACCCTCAGGAGCTTTAAAACCTAGTAAATACCTGCTCTTTTAAGACACTGGTTTTGGATTAGGACTTAAAAAAAATGGTGTTGTAATCTTCACTGCTATCAGGCTCTCACTGTCCTCATCTCCACTGCAAATAGGTACAGATGGACTAGCCTGTGGGTCTCCAACCCCACTGTATTGCTGAATCACCTGGGCGTTTAGAAAAACAGACCTCCAATTTGTTGGGCTTGGACCTGAGCACCTCAGTGGAGATTCTCATGTACTAATGGGTTGCAACCTACCAGACCAGTTGGTTCCTTATGCAACCCCCAACCCCATCCCTGCCACTGCATTTGAGTTCCAGAATCCCACCCTGTGCAGTGAGCAAAACTCATCATCAGTGCCTCTGGGGCAAGGGACAGGGGATCCAGATGGGCCATTATACTAACCACTGAGAAAGAACCTTCTAGAGAAAGGTCTAGAACACAGATGCACAAAGAGGGGTCACAGCAAAACTCCGGCTGGAAGAGAATCTGGGTCATCTAGTCCTACTTCCTGTCCTCCAACCTTCTCCAGAAAAGCTTTCACTGTTTCATGGTCACAGAGCCACCGGGCACTGCTGCCACTCATCCAGAGCTGAGGTCCCCAGCCTGTGGAGGAGGGGGCCGGCACCATTCCTGTTACCATGAGTGAAATCTGCATACTAAGCAACTCCCCACACCCCTGTCCCCCCATCCTGCTGATACCTGAAAAGTATCTGCAGCAAACCAGATCACAGACATATGTAGTTATCTCAGGTCAAAGCCAGGTTCCCTGCTTTGAGTGCCAGATCCTGTAGAGGGCAGCTCATTCCAGGGGCCCCCTTGTTCAGTTGTAGAAAGTGAGAAGTGAGGAGGGAATAACTTGCCAGAGGTCATTGAGCTGTGAGAATCAAAACAAAAAGCAATACGCACAATAAATCCCTTAGCTTTTTTGTACAACAACTAGTATAAAACCACATATTATTTAATAGCGATGTAAATTTTTTTCTTCTTCTTGTCATTTCTCCTAAGTCATGCATTTTGTAATATAAACTCCCAGCCAATATTTATTCATAAATGATTTAAATTATTTGAAATGCCTATTGCATTGATTTTATCACTGATTTTTTTTTTTACTTTTGTTTTGTTACTAATCCAGCCTCTTTGAAATGAATGACCTTCAGATATATTGCTGGACATAGTTTTCTTTCTATATAGAAAATAATAGTCAAAACTGTTCTCAGAAACTATATAACATTTCCTGTCAGAGAAGTATTAAACAAAGCTACTTTGAAGGGTTATGGGTCTCTTTCTTTAGAAACCTGAAAGAAAGACTTCTCTCCATTTGGGATATATCTTAAGATAATTTCTTGATCCCATAGACTTTGTGATTTCAATCTTCTGTAAATTCAACAATAAGATACAAGATTTGTGGTATTGAATCTCCTAAATAGGAGAAGGCACAAAAGCAGATGCAATGAAAAACTTATAACTGGTGGCTGAATAAGAACTCAGACACCATAGTATAGAAGAATGGTGGCAATGTCCAAAGACAGACTCATAAAAAACAAGCTTGAGGCACTCAAGGAGAAAAAAATAGGGAGCAAGAAAACCTGACTTCACTTTGAGTTACCCAAAATTAGCTATATTAACTCTTCTGCCAATAAAGAAGGAATAGAGTTCTAAGCATAGTCATTGGATAAAAATAGTCACAAATCTTGTATTGAGAATGATGAGACTAGATAGACATAATGCAATCAGATCATAAAGAGTGTGGTAAACTGCTGAGAAGTGCAACTGGAGGACTGCAAAGCTGATCACTGGATCACCTCTATGTTTTAGAAATTATCTCTCATCAGTGTGCAGAGTAAATTGCAGAAGTTGAGGAGGAAGCCTACAGGATAGAATAGGATGGCGGAGAGACACTGGGAAGGAGAGGGAGAGAACAGTTTAGGAGAAAGACTCATTTAGAATAAAGTTCACTTACATCAGATATGCTCTGTATGATAATATTTGAAAGTTGTGTTATAGTGGAAATAACCTTATCAGAAAAATTTGAGGACCCCTGAACTCAAATCCCAGTTAATCCTACCTAGAGAGAAGAAGTACACACTTAGCTGAACTTAATATTGTATAGAAGGATATAAGTGACAAGAGAGTCTTAGGATGTTTAAGTACTTATGCTTGCCTTTCATGTCCCCTTAGATCACTGAATATAGTAACTTAAAGGAAAGCAATGCTCCTATCCTAACAAGAGCAAACAAGTTCACAGTTCTATTTTGTTTGTTTGGTGGCACAGAAGAGTGTTGAAGATGCAGAAATCCTAGTGAACTGTCATTCAGACAATGGAGAAAAGACCAACAGACAGTCCACCCTCAGGAAAACAGCTGGAGGAGAAATAAATTGGCACAAAAGTTGGTAAGATGAAAATGCCTGAGCTTTTGACATTTTAAGGCTCACTAAAGGCTGATGTGGTAATTCAGAACTTGATAAACAATTTGCTTTCACCTGTCAGATCATTTCCAATAACTCCATAGAGTTGCCATTAATAGACTGGGGAAAGGACAAGAAAGTGGAAAGATTTAGTCTCTATCCTCATCCCAAGAAGAATGAGTAAAATCAGGCAGGACAGTAGAACTGAAGAAAAATTTCATAGCATAATGGTCCTTAACACTAGGAATGGGGTGACAGAAAAATTGAATGAGACATTCCTGTTTTCCTGAGACTCAAGTGTGCTGGGTCTACCAAAGCTTGACATAAAGGAGAATTACCGGAAACTTCCAAGTATCTTAGGCCTCACAGGCCCAGAATAGCAGCCCCCTGAGGATAAAGGAAGCCTTAGACAGCTGACAGCTAGTCCCTTGAAGAACAGGTACATGAAGCATTACTGAAGGTTAAAGGCAGGGAGGGAACAGTTAGACAAATCATCCAAATATTAATATCTCAAACAATGCTAAATGGGGATGGGAATGTTCTAGTCACACCCTCAAGTCCTGTGATGTCTGTAGTGAACTGAAATCTAACAAAGGCACTAAAAGTTTATATTCATCTCAGTAATAGTTTGATTCAACCCCTATCTTGAGCAAACTGAAAATTTGGTACCCATTTCTGGCCAAAAATTTTACTAAAATCTTACTTTATTTTTATATAAATGTTGATATTCAATAAAAATTATGAATGTAGGGTAGTGGTAGGCAAAAATGGGTGTAGGTGGCTGAAAGAAGCAAACTCTGTTATCAAATAATAAGTCCTGGAGATATGGTGACTATAGATAATACTGTATTGCATTTGAAAGAGTATATATTAAAATCATATCACAAGTAAGGTAAACAATATACAACTATATGTAGTGATTATTATGGTAATTATATCACAATAAATACAAGTAACAAATGATTATATTGTATATCAGAATATAATGTTAAATGCTAGTTATATTTCATTAAGACAAGAACAAAACCATGATGCATACAAAGAACAAAAACTTTGATTCACTAAGAAAGGTAATAATGGAATGAAAATCCAAACCACACCATATTGGATATAACAAATAAGGAATTTAAGATGCCTGTGATAAATATGTTAAATAATCATGGAAAAAATGAATGTGTGTGGAAAGATGAGGACTATTACAAAAGCTATGGAAACAATGAAAAACAAAACAAAACACAGGCACATCCTAATAAAACTGCTGAAAGACTCAAAGATAAAGTCTTGTAGCAGTCAAAAAATAAATAACATGCCTCCAGGTAAATACCAACAGGCATGTTAACAGAAAAAAAATCTAAACTGAAGATTATAGAACAATAATTTTTAAGAGCTGAAAGAACAGACTGCAATCTGCTACTTTATTTCCAGCAAAAACTGCAAACATTTTTAAAAACAAAAATGTTTTAAAGACATTTGAACATGAGAAGAAAAGGAAAAATATTTACCTTTGTCAGATCTGCAGTGAAAGATATATTGAGAATTTTCTTAAGACAGGTAAAATACACCAGACAGAAAATGTAGCATATAAAAAAACTAGCAGATCGAAATATATATGATCAAATTTTATTTTAAAGACACTGGCTACTTAGTTTATTAAGTGGTTATACCATATTGAAGGGTTGAGAGCGTACATAAGGTAAGACATGAGAAGAACAAGACAAAGGGAGGAAGGGGAAAAAAGGTGACTATTGCAATGTGTTTATACTGTTGACAAAGTATAGAATGTTTTTGGAAGATAAACTGTGAAATTTAAAGGTGTAAATTGCAATCTTCAAAGTAGACCACTATGAGAATCCCAAACCAATACAGCTATAGTGTCAATAAAGAAGCTAAAATATAATACTCAAAGAAAAATACTTTAGTCATCCAAAAACAGAAGGAAGAATCAGATATAGAGTAGATGGGACAGAAGAAAAAATAGTCTACTATAACAAAATTATATAAATAATCTTAAATATAAGTTCACTTTACAATTATATTTAGAGAAGTCAATCTGGACAAAAGCCATATGCTTTTTGCTATGTACTTTTTAATACACACTATGTTTTTTTACTATAACACACTTCAAATATAAAGACATAAACAGGTTGCAAGTAAAAAACAGAAAAAAAATATGCCAGGCAAATACTAAGCATACGGAGCATAGTCACGACTATATCAGTACCAAACTCTTCAAAACAAAAGAGTTTTCTTAAATGAAGCAGAGATATTTCATAGATGACAAGAAAAGACAGTACAGATACTCACCTGGCAAAGAAGTTCCTAAATACTAAAGTTTATGAAATAGTTGAATCCACAAATGTACTTGGAAATTTTAGCATCTCAATAAATAAAACAAATAGAAAGTAATCAGTAAAAATACAGACGATTGGGAAAGCACTATCTACTAACTAGATTTAACTGACAACACAGAAGCTCCAAGTAAGAAGATACAAATTCTTCTTACTGACCATGGAAAACTTATTAAAGCAGACCACAAGGAGAGCTTCAATAAATTTTGAAGATTTAAATCTTATGAACTATGGTTTCTGATTACAATAGCATTGAATTAGAAATTAATAGCATTACGATGTCTAGGAAATTTCCAAATATTTGGAAAATCAAACATGTCTACATAATTCATGGATGAAAGAATGAATCACAAAAGGAATTTTTAAAAATTAGAACTGAATAATAAAATACAGCATTTTAAAAATCTGTGTCATGAAGTTAGAACTGCTTAGAGATAAAATCATTAACTTCAAATGTTTATATTAGAAAAAATAAATGTGTACATTAAACGACCTAAATTTCCAGTTTAAAAGGTATAAAAATCAGAGTGACTAGATCTAAAAGAAATGTCACTAAAAGACTTGTCACTAAAAGAAATAATCCAATAAAATAGAAGCTAAGATCAGTGAAATAGAAAATGAAAAATAGAAATAAAATATAAAAAAATAGAAAACTGAATGTGTCAAAAATTAGTACTTTAAAAAGAATAAAACTTGATAAGTATATGACAGAATTTCTCAACGTAAGAGAAAAAGTACAAATGCTAATATTATCAATGATATAGGGAACTAACTACAAATTCTGCAAAATTAAGGACCACAGCAGATATTGTAAATAATATTATGCCAATAAGTTAAACAACTACATGAAATACACAAATTAAAATATATCCAAGTTAAAGAAACTGACATAATAACATAAAAATTTTTTAAAAAGTGTCTTAGTACCTGTTAAAAAAAAGCTTCAAACCTTCATTTAAAGCACAAATAGAAAAGTCCCCATTGCTTTAGAAAATACAGGAACAGGAATCACTTTCCAATGTAGTTAGTTAGGTCAGACTTTCCTGATATCAAGGCCAGAGAGAGTTCAAATTAAAATAACTCAAATTAAAGTAAGTGACAATACCAAATGTTGACAAGGAGTAGCTCAACCAAAAAATATATTCAAAATATAATCATAAAATAGTACCATAACTTTGGAGAACTCCATGGCAGTTTATTTTTCTTTAATATATTTACTCTATAACTCAGCAATTACATGGCCAAGTATTTAATCCAAAAGAAATGAAAACATATTGTTCGCTAGTATTTCATTAAAAATTATTAATTGGTAGCTTTATTTGTAGTAGCTAAGAATTGAATCAACCCCAAAAGCCATCAACAAGTAAAAGAATAAAAAAAGTTATGGTATACAGTAGAATAAAAAGCATGAGACAATTTTTAAAATATGCTCAAGAAAGAAACCAGGCACAAGAGTAAATTCTATATGATTCTTGAAAAATCAAATTCTTTTAATGATACTAGAAATCAGTAGAATGGTTGCATAGGATTATGTGTTGACGTGACAGGGACCCAAGGGAAAGTTGTGGGTGATGAAAATCATCTGTATCTTCATAGGTTTTTGGATTATACAGGTGTATGCATTATTAAATTGAGTTGAACTATAGGTTTAATATCTTCATTTCACTGGATATAAAGGTACCTCAACAAATATTGCCGGAATACAAAACAATACTTAGGGTAACTTAATTTGGGCCAATTAAAAATTGCAAACTAAGTCATATTTTTTAAATAGAAGACAGTATTTATTCAAAAGTATAGTGCTTTTATAATATTTGGAAACCTGAGGTAAGCTACAATAGAATTTTTTCTTAATTTTTAATCTCATTTCCCTTACGTGATCTTGCAGGTTGTTGTTTTGTAGTAAGTTGAATTCAGGACCTAAAAAATGTCTTCTTTTCTCTTTAGGATTTGATTATACAACTATTTATTAAAAATGATTTGAGGTGTAAGTAAATTCTCAGTTTAAAAATCTTCTTGTCAGTTTTCTCTTACCAATGCATCTTATTCTAACCCTCACTGACTATAAACACATTAAGTCAATTATTAAATCAATCTTCTTTGCCATAGACTCTTTGAAACATGTTTAAAGCTCAATACTCTTACTATTATTTTACCAGTCCCAGATCTCTAATTAATTTGTCACTAAATATAATTAAGAAACTGAAATAGTCTTGTAAGTTCCAGGGTAATTAAAAAGCTTCCTTAATTTATTGGAAACTTGGTATTATGTTTCTATTCACTACTCAAAAAAAAAATGCAAAAAGCCTAAATTACAGCATAACCCAAAGGAGTCTTTCTCTTCACATGTAACATTTACCTATAAATAAAAGACAAGATCCCAAATAATAGGATCATCAGAGTTTGCTATTTTATGCAGATATATATCATGTTGAGAAACCATATGCTTCCTTTTTTGTGTGTGTGCCATTGCGTTTTTATTGGAAAATCAATAGTCTCAAGAAATGAAATTTAAACATGTCAGAAAAATGGCAAAATACAAATACCCATTGTCACATGGCTCAAATGCAACTAAAGTAAACACTATTGGGTATTTCCTTTCAAACTACTTTTAAAATATTCATTGTTAAATATTGACAGCATTAAAAAATGTTTTTCTGTCTTAAGGTATAGCTAGCAACAATAAAAAAGGTTGCAGGTAGCCACCACCAATCTTAAGAAACAAAATCTCTATATACCCAACATGACCCAGTGCTTCACTCCATCCTACAACTGTTATCCTAAATTTAAGTTGTTATCATCCCATGGTTTTATCTATGTATTTATTACACATACTTCCTTCCCCACTCCCATCATTCTGCCACATCTTTTAATCTGTCTTATCACTTTGACAAATTTTGGCCTCACTCTGGATACTTGACATGTGCCATCTGATTTTTCTAATGCCAAATTCACCTGTGTCTAATACTCTCTTAAATCTGTCCACTGAGTTTTCATTTTCCACTACTTGATTTTTTAATTTCTAGAAATTTTCTTTACTTCCCTCATCTGTTTCTACCATTTTACCAGACTCTCAATCTGTTCTTATTTTATTTTTTTAAATGCAGTAAAGTTGTTTTCTATTTTGTGTCTATCATAAATATTTAAAGTCTTTACAGGTCTGATTTAGCTATCGGTTGTTTCTTATGGCCTTATTTTCTTGAATATTATTTTTTTTAATGTGAGCTAATAATTTTTACTTATGCTAGTTTTTGAGGCTAAGTTATAAATATATTTCCACAGGAAGGATTTGTTAGCTAGAATCTTGGAAATATTAATAATTGGTACCACTTTTGAATTTTAGCTTTAAGTTTGTAGGGCACCTAGGTGCTGAATTTTGGGTCCTAAAATTTTCACAACGGAGGTGAAATTACTGTGAAATTTTCAGGGAAAATATTTGCCCCCTGACTAGTATCAAGTTTGCCACCTTCATGCTTCCTTCTTTGGCACAAACTAATTTACCTTACTGTCTTATATTAAGTATGTATGTAGTTCTTTGTGAAGGGAGATGAGCACCATTTTATGTGGGATCTACATGTTGTCTCTCTTTCTTCTATAAATCCTAGGATTTTTCTTCTAACCTTTATGATTAGTATTTCATTGCTGAATGCTTAATGACTGTCTGAGTCTCAGGAAAACAATGTTCTTGATTGTAGAAGATGCCAGTTTCTATATGTAAATGCTGAAATGACTGATGGCAAGCTACTAATCTGGTGACATTCAACTTGAAATCAGAAAGAAGTGCATACAGTTAGCTCCACCTGTCTGTTGTCAGCAGCCCCCTCACACCACAGCTTACATTCTACACAACTGTGAAAACTGAAGCCCAGTTCGCCTATTTCTCACATCAGTGTGAAAGAGTAATTGCTTGTCTCCTAGGATTCCCCCTTTGACTTTGTTTTAGGCTTCTGTATTTCTCTGCTAACTTGGCAATATTTTTTGAAAGGAGGGTTTTTATTTGATTTCCACTGCCGAGAATTTCACAGTATAGATTACCTGGATATTCTTTTTTTTTTCCCTTTTTCTTTATTTATATATAAATTTCACAGCTTTGTAATCTCAAGGGTTTGCCTCCCCCCCTCCCTCCCCTCCCTTCCCCCCCTTCCCCTCCTGTTCATAGTTGTGCGCTTCATTTTGGTGCTTCGTTTGTTTTGACTTTCTTCAAGGCTTTT
>PVHY01013266.1:0-41903 GCA_004024945.1 Uropsilus gracilis
AAAATAAAATATATGTTTTCTTTTTTGATTGATGAGTAGTATTCCATTGTGCACATATGGATGGAGTTAGAAGGAATCATGTTAGCAGAAATAAGCCAGAAGGGAAAAGAGAAATATGGGATGATTTCATTTATATGAGGGATATAGGGAAAACAAACAAACAAATGGACAAGAAAAATTTAAAACTGTCAACAGAACTGAAGTATAAAGCAAGAGAGAGAGGAGCATAATATCAGGGAAAGAATGGGCACAAAGATGAAGACGGTTCACAGGTGATAAGGTGGTAGAGAACCTCGGAGTAAACAATGATATAAATATATATATGTTCAGTCAATTAAAATAAAATTAGAAAAATATGGAAAAAATAAAATATATAGTCATAAAAATGAATATATATACATGCTTATTTCTTCCACTTAGGAGTACATGATGATGAAAATGTATAGAGAAACTTAACACAGTTCATGTTTAAAAAAAATCTTTGAACATGTATGACAATGTCAAAAGAAAATGCATAGAACACCAAGAAGTAAATACAGAACTATCTTGTCCACTGCTACTTGACAGGTTTTTCAGACAACAATAGGAAGGGATCTTCTCTCAACAAAAGGTGTTGAGATATGCAAAAAAGTGGATTTGGACTCATAATAGAGGAAAATCTTCATGAAATTGAACTTGACAAGTAGTTTTTTTATGCATTGATGTGCATAAAAACATGATTAGACATGTGGGACTACATTAAACTAAAAAGCTTCTGCTTTCAAGTAATCAAGAGAGGAAGAGAGTCTACTGAAAGGGAGGTAAATTTTGATGACTGTATCTGATAAGGGGCTAATGCCTAAGAGACTCCCACAACTCAGAAAAATCCCATAAAACCCAAATAATCCAATAAATAAAAACCAAATCCAATTTTAAAATAGGCTAAGGATTTGCAAAGTTTCCAGAGAAGATTTCAATTCATCAAAACTACAAGAACATGATCAAAATCATTAATCCTTAGAAAAGCAAATCAAAGCCATAATGAGGGAGCCTCACCTCATTTTGGGTAGATTATTACAAACAAATGCCAGTGAGGGAGTGAAAATGTTGGAAGCTTTGCACACAATTGATGTACCCAATTGATAAAATGGTATAATTACTATAGAGAATAATATAAAGGTTCTTAAAATATAAATTAAAGTAGTGTTATCCTATGATCCATTAATCACACTTCTTGATAGATATACAAAAGAACTAAGTCAGAATTGAAATGAAGTATCTATAATCCCGTGTTCACAGCATCATTGCTCACAATTACCACAAACTGAAAACAACCAGATATGAATGATAATGGTGGCAGAAAATGTGAGCTGTTCATACAAAGGAATACCATTCAACTTTAAAAGGGAGAAATGAATTCTGCCATATTTGACAACACAGACAAACTTGGAGGACTCAGTGAAACTATTCACAGAAGGATAAATTGCACATGATTCCATTTATATGAAGCATTCATAAAATTGGTTGTAGAGATCCGCTGTACAACTTTTTGTCTGCAATCAACAATGCTGTCTTGTGCACTTGAAACTATTTAGAGGGTAGATCTAAAGTTAGGTGTTCTTATCACAATTAAAAAATAAATAAAAACAAAGAACACATAATATCATAAATGACAAAGGATGAGGCAATAGATAGCAGTTTTAAATTTCAAAGAAATGCAACTGGAATTGAAAAATCATATGTGTATTTATCCATAGTGTATAGATAAGATAGAAAGAAAGTCAACTTCAGTGATGGAGGCAGCTGGACTAGAAAGGGCAAAAGACAATTAGAAACTGGAAGGAATGAACAATTTTTCAAGCATCTTGGTTACTGTTGAGTTGTTTGACATATACATCCATCTTGTACTATGTGACATATATGAGATTTCAGAATGACTCTCTATTTTGATATTTGAGAAGAAAACTGAATTTCACCATTAATAAAAATACATTTCCTATCTTCCACAGAGTCACCAAAACAGTCTCATAGTGTGCTGAAGAGGTCCTGTTTTCCAGGTAAATTTTTTTGAGTTTCATGATTTTACTTAGAGTTTGGATTTCTCTCTCTCTCTTTTTTTTTTTTTTTTTTTGAGACTAAGTCTTGCTATTTTGGCCCGTGGAACCGCAGGCTCTTGTTGCCCATGGTACCACAGACTCAAGCAATCCCCAGCCTCAGCTTCCCAGGTAGCTGGGATTACAGGCGTGCACCACCACGCCAGCTATTTTTTTGGAACTAGGTCTCACTATGGGCCCCAGGCGGGACTCGAACCATGATCCTTAGCCCCGGTCGCTTCATAAGCTGAAGCTTTATAGGCACAAGCCAAGGTGCCTGGCCTGGATTTCTGTTACTTTTAATGGAATACTTACTATTTCCCAGAGATTACTGTCATATACAGAATTAATTCTTTCAACACTCATCAAAACATAAAGATGCATACAATTTATATACCATATTTGCCAATAACAACATTACTCATCATTTCATAAATTACTTAGGATTTAAATGCTGATCGTTATCCTTTCCTAAAGCTTAAGTTCTTACTCATATTTATAAACGTTTATGATTTTTTTTTTATGTTGTCCCCTGGTTATCACCTATCTTTGCCTAACATGAAATTATCTCACTAGTATACTTGAAGAATAGTTCCTTCAGGAATATAGATAATTAGAAAAAATTTTAAATTCCCAGTATAATTTGTTCATGTCACTCACTTTGAAAGAAATAGAATGTATCACTGCACTCAGACATCTCAGGAGACTCCAGTTTAGACCCAAGAGAAATGAATCTAGGAACTAATAAAACATCCAAACA
Source organism: Uropsilus gracilis (assembly GCA_004024945.1). Classification (NCBI taxonomy): domain Eukaryota; kingdom Metazoa; phylum Chordata; class Mammalia; order Eulipotyphla; family Talpidae; genus Uropsilus; species Uropsilus gracilis. The sequence continues at coordinate 2,833 of PVHY01013266.1, forward strand.
ACTTCAGAATGAGCTCACTGAGAGCCACGGCCACAACTAAGCAGGTAAGTCCTGTGGAGTTTTCCATGGAGTGAGTCACCAAGAAGTCACCAAAGACCTTGTTTCCCATTGAGAAACCAGATTCTTTGGTGAGTTTTGGCATTCAAGGAAAACAGTGTAAAAACTCTAACATCCTAACATTTTTCACATACTCTTAGTTTCTACTAGTTTCTAGAGCATATATTTGCATTTGCAGTACTATTTCATCCAGCTCCAAATCTCTCTTCCTCACTTTCCTTTTCTCTCTCCTCTCTCTGTTTTTGCTTCTCTTGTCTGCCTCTTTCATTTTCTTTCTCCTCTGCTTCTGTCTCTCTCTATTTCTATGTCTCTCTCTGGCTCTCTGTCTGTCTTCTTCTTTCTCGGTCTCTGTCTGCCTGCCTCTCTCATGCATACAGTGATTAAATGACCTTATATTGAATTAATGAGACCATCTCCTAGATTTACCCTCTCTCCTGCAGTAGCTCCCACAAAGAGAGCTTTCCTCTTTGGATGAGGAAGGAGAGTTACAAGAACAAATGTGATCCCTGTAAATCCTCTGATGAGGTTGAATCTCTCACTCTCACAATGGCTCCATACTGAAGTATTCACAACAATTGATAGTTATCATCAATTAAAATATGTAGGGCAGTTAGGTAGTCCAGAGTAATTTTTCTCCTTGAATTTGTTTTTCACTGCATTTACATCAAAAGGAAAAAATGTAATATAACCTATTTTTATTACAGAAACTATTTCATTGAGTATATTACCTTATTTCTCTAAAACTTGATAAATGTATACACATAGTGCACATACATCCACACACTGACTGGACTTTTATTCTTGTATCTGTAAGAGTTTATTGACACCATATGCTATAACTTTAAAAATATTTATGAGAAATAGCTAAGGCTGATCTATCACAGAACAGTTTAAACTAGCATGTATTTCAAGTTTCAATGAATAATCATTAGATATAAACAGCTGTCATTTGAAATTTGTCTGACTAGTGATCTGGATGCACAGCACAGTTAGAAATGAGCTAAAATAGTGAGAAAAAAATTGACCATGTCGAAGACACATGTGCATGTAAGAGCGTGTTTTCTTCTAGAAATTCGCCAATGAAGCAGTGACTGGGCAGGAAGGACAGCACTGAATAGTAACACTTTTAGAGTCCAGGGTCCTTGGCAAAGTACGTGTAAAACTTCAGTGAGTGACAGCTCTCAAGTTTGATTTCTTTAAACTTGAAACATCTAGCTCAGTACTATAGAAAATGAGAGCAGCTGCCAACTTCACTGTCTATCCCACTGACTACTGTTGAAAGATCAAGACCAATCATGCTCACACTGTGCCATTCACTTTATAAACCACAGCTCAGTATTAGGCTTTACAAATTTTTGATTAGGGATTGTACATTAGAACCTATGTCACAGATAAGCAAGAGTCTATCACAAGCTAATTAATATGTCACTCTAAGTGGGTATCTGATAAGGGCAGTAGTTGCCCCAGATTGATAATAATCATAGCTATAAATACAACTTGAAATATGAAGGATTTAGAGATGATGAGTTCTCAAAACTTCTTTCTTTGCTACTATTTTGTGGTTATACTTTGTGGGATATAAAGCCAGGAACAAAAATTAAAGCAATATTCAAATATGTTAACTTAAATATATTGATATTGGGTTTTATAAAAATAGTTCTCTTTTTCAAGACTTGGAGAAATACAAATAATTTCAATTAATCTGAAGCATACATCAACTTTTCTCTACATATTATCTATTTTTCTGTATCCCTGCCTGCCTACCTATCTATGAGTCCATGTGTCTATCTAGTTTCCATAAAACTTTCTTTATAACAGATTATTTCCTTAGGATATGTGGTTAAAAGTGAAATCACTAGAGTAAGTACTTTGAATATTTTAAGTTCTTGAAATCTATTGATGCATATTCATGGGAAAGGCAGTTATCTCCCTATAGTTTAAAAGAATCAGTTATTTATAATTTAATTGATACTGATTCTCTAAGAACTACCCTCAAAATGTTGTAAATTTTGAATTGGAAAAACTTCATTTCTCATTCCTATGAAATAAAGTTATATGGCTTCCATATTCCTGATTAATTTTCTTTCAGCTTCAATAGTAGCCAACACTTAATCTCTGTATGTGAGGGAGGGGATAAAGGAAAATGTGAAAGTCAGTCATAGATTAATAATCTATATTTTAAAGTTATGGGAACATGCACAAATTTGAAAAAAAGATAATAGATATGGTTTAATATATGAAGTAGATATTTTTTGCTGCCATATTTAGACATGTGCAAAAAAAGATAATGGAATGGAAAAACACTAAAATATTAGGGTTCATTGACTCAAAAATGTTTCCAGATATCTAACTTTTAACCAGCATTCTACCTTAGTCTCCAACATCACAAAGCATTAATGTATAAGATAACTGTTTTGAGAGTAAAGGAATCCTCCCCAGGGCAAGGAAGGTAGTTTACTGAAAAACTAAGGTGTAGTTTTTGCCCACAGGATACCATGACCCAGGACAAGAAAAGGGGAGCGCTCACCTTCCTCCTACTCTAGGAGGACCATGAGCAGTGGCATTTTATTCTTCCACTTACCCCCAAATCCATAGAATCAGCCATAATAAATGGCTGAAGCTAATTTCACATATGTCACGGAATTCATCCTCAAGGGAATTACAGACCGTCCGGAACTGCAGGTACCTTGCTTTGTGATGTTTTTAATCATCTATGTGGTCACAGTGCTGGGTAACCTGGGACTGATTACGATCATCAGGCTTGATACTCGACTCCACACACCTATGTACTTTTTCCTCAGCCACTTAGCTTTTGTTGACTTCTGTTACTCTTCTGCTATCACGCCAAAGATGATGGTGAACTTCATCGTGGAACAAAACACTATCCCCTTCCATGCTTGTGCAACTCAGCTGGGCTGCTTTCTCACCTTTATGATCACCGAGTGCTTCCTTCTAGCGTCCATGGCCTATGATCGCTATGCTGCCATCTGTAACCCCCTGCACTACACAACGCTGATGTCCAAAAGAATCTGCATTCAACTGGTGGCTGTTCCATATATCTACAGCTTTCTGGTGGCTCTGTTCCATACAATCGTCACTTTCCGTCTAACTTACTGTGGCCCCAATGTTATCAACCATTTCTATTGTGATGACCTTCCTCTTTTGGCTCTCTCCTGCTCAGACACACGCATCAAGGAAATTTTGATCTTTGCCTTTGCTGGTTTTGACATGATCTGTTCCTCCTCTATTGTTCTCACCTCTTATGTATTTATCATTGCCGCCATTTTCAGGATCCGGTCCAACCAAGGGCGACGTAAGGCCATTTCTACCTGTGGTTCCCATATGGTAGCAGTCACCATTTTCTACGGCACGTTGATATTTATGTACCTACAGCCCAAATCCAACCACTCTCTGGACACAGATAAGATGGCGTCTGTGTTTTACACAGTCATCATTCCCATGCTGAATCCCTTGATCTATAGTCTAAGGAACAAAGAGGTCAAAGAGGCCTCAAAGAAAGCCTTGGAGAAAGGTCGTGAGACCTTAAAGATGTTAAGATTGAGACAATAACACTAAACGAATTATTAGCTCTAAGGAGGGAAATGAAGTTTTTCTTGTGAACTGTTTTTTATTTGTTCCTTTGTCATTCTTTCCCAATTAACTGAAAATGTGATTCTTAATTCAACAAACATGAATATTTTAAAAGGATGCAGGTCAATCATGGATCGCAAGTATGATTTAAAGAGTTCTTTTCAGCTCTTTGCAGACCTTATAGGTCAATGATACTAGGTTCATATACAAACACACTCTCACATACTCACAAGTGTTTCCTGAGCAAAGACAGAACATGCTGTCATTAGAAATGAGAATTAACTTGTCTATCTGTGTATGAATGCCATTTTCTTATATTCTTAGTTGTACAACTGTGGACAATGAACCCAAACTCGGTGGGACTCTTAGTGATTCTGAAAAAAATAGCACTCAATTCACTGGCTTGTTGCAAGCAATAAACAGGTTAATATTTATGAAATATTGGAACAATAGTGATAGTATGTTATGTAAATGATTTTTGTAATTAATTAAAGTTAAATGTATTGAATAATTAAAAGCATCAATTTTTAAGCAAAATCAAACAACACCTTGTTACATTTCCATTCTCTGCAAGGTACTTATTTATATAATTTTACTTAAACACAAAAATTAAGTTTACTTAATTAAAAAAGGTAACGTAACCAAAATTGAGAGACATGTGAGGTTTGTGGACCTCAATTATTTATAAATTGCCTAAGGTCATATCACCAGTAATGTAAAAATCCTAAGCAAATTCATGTTTATCTGAATTTTGCTTTCTGAACACCATGGGAGTAAAGAATAAGGGGTTATATAATATCAGTTATCAAGACTTAAAGAGGTCATTTAAATGTTTAAATATAATGTGATTTATAAGAACTTGTCTGCAAATGAATAATTCAATATACCTGCTTATTTGTTCCAATAGAAATATATATATTTTAATTTCTCTGTGTCTGCTGTTTATCATAGGATGATGATGTTCAATTTTAAAACTCGTGACTTGATATGCTTTTATTATTTCAACATTCATGGGAGGTAATTAAATGAGTGATTTCATATTGTTTCAGCATTTTAGAAGATTTGGATTGCTGAATCCTTATATAAAACATAGCTTGAGGTTGCAAAATAAAGAGGCAATTGCTTCTTCAGCAGTTAATTTGTAAATAACTCAGGCAACTACTCTTGGTTCTTTCAGAACATAGTGATTTGAATGCATTTTCATTTTGAATGCAAGTTTGACAGAAAAAGATGGTGCTTTGTTCATCACATTGTCTTTTGTGCTTATGATTCTGTGATACACATATGTTCATGTATCACATACAAGCAGGCAGAAGTGTTACCATCTCTTTTTACTAATAAAGATTCAGAATTTTCAGAATCTATCAGATCTGGGGCCCTCCCCCAAGACATTCCAACTCAGTGATTTAATTGCACTTTTCTGCTTCATAAGTTGTTTACAACAGCAATGCTTTAACGTGAACTGAAGTTTTGAAGTCTCTAGACTAATTCAATGTCTTACTGTTAGTAATCACTTGTTAAAACAAGATGGCTTTTCTTGGAACAATGAACTACAAAATCCAAGTGTACCTGGTGACCATGTGATTCATCTTCTTCTTAGAGGGACCCACACAGCTTAGTGCAGCTTCTAAAGTAAACTCCAGGAATTACTTGAGGCAGCTGCACTCAACACTTGAAACACCCATCCCTCAGTCCAAATCACAAGAGCCACATTCTTCATTTTGTTCCCAGTATATTTAGAGAAAATATAATCATGTGCACCCATTTTTCTCTGGCCTCTTTGGTATATTTACATCTCAATCGCTGATAAAATTGATATATCAATCAATCAATCAGTCTGTCGACCAGCCTATCACCCAATATAGCAATAATCAATCAATAAGTCAATATAAATTGCTGATTTATATATCACATTACTAATAAGAAGGATATCTTTAAACGGCAAACATTCCCTGCCTCATCACTGATCCTCTTACTCTTTATTTGTTTTCCCAAGTGTCTGTGCAACAGGGGGACCTATTTTCCATGACAGATTCAAGCTGATAATTGAATTCACTGTCATTATTTTTGTAATGGGTGTCAGTGTTGAATAAAAGACACTCTCCTAGGATGGAGACACAGCATTTATTTCTTAAGGAGAAAGAAACAACAAAACTACACAATGGAGACCTCAATGTAGGTACAAAAATACTGTGCTCAAATGTTTATTGCAGCACTGTTTATAATTGCAAGGAGATGAAAACAACCCAAATGTCCCAAAACAAATAAATGGATGAAGATGTGGTATATATACACAATGGAGTACTATTCACCAATTAAAAATGACAAATTTGATGAATTTATTAAAACATGGATGTACCTAGAAGAAATCATACTAGCAGAAACAAGTCATAAAGAAAAAGACAGAAACTAAATGGTTTCACTAATATATGGACAACCAAATGACAGTACACAACGGGAGGGTGGGGACCAGCTGGAGCGGTCAGGGAGGTGAAGTGGTGGGTGATCCCTGGAGATTAAAATGATGTGAAATATATATGTATAAATTATTTAATAGAAAAAAAAAACCAAAACCAAAAACTAGCGTTGCCAAGGAAATCATCTCCTAGAGGGGACAGCGAGGAAAGTTATGTGGTACTGTTCTGTGTGGATGGAGGTTCCTGATTCTGGTGCCACTCTCCTGGTTCTTATCTTTAGCCTGGAAGTTCTGTGAAAAAAAATACCTTCAGGGGTGTATGAAAATTTTGCCATATGTGATTTTTACCTCATCGTAGGTTTTTATGTTCCATTCCAAAGCTCGGCGTACAAGGGAACCTGTACCGGGTGACCTGGGTTAACAGAGAAAATTCCTAAAATCTTCTTACCATGTGCTCACAGACTCACGTAGTGATTTGAATATGTTTAAAATTCTGAAATAGTTAAGCTAAATGAAGTTTCTGAGTGACATTTTTGTGACTTATTATTCAGTTTTTTTCCCCTCAAATTTCAACAAATGACTGTAGTTAGAAATAAAAGTTAGTCATAAAAAAAACTTTATAGTTGAACTGAAAACCATGTTTATGTTCTCAATATTAGCTACCTGAGTCTTACTAAGTTACAAAAACTGCTTTGAATTTCTTTCTCTTTAGATATGCCTCCCATAGGATTTTACTAAAATTGATGTCATCCACTTAATTACTTTGTCCATCAACTGACACAGAGAAAATAATTTAATACAAATACTATTTTTATTTTGAAAGGTTTGGGACAAAATAGATTCAGTCTATTATTCTAATCTTTACTGAATATAGCAAAAGTGGCTAGAGTATGTTTTCATAAAAAATGAATTATTTTAATATTCAAAAAAAGAAACCTAAAATATGTTTAACATATTAATAAACAAAAAAGAAAACCTAAAACTATTAAATTGCTTTAAAGGTATAATAAATCTAATCCTTATCATTTGTGTTTTCCTCTAACAATGAAGCAGATAGTGTTGCTACTTCTAAAAACAGTATTACCCTTTTACTTGAAACCAAATGAAAGGATAATTGATGCAGTAACAGTTTTAATAAAGTTTAATATTATATATATATATATATATACAAATACATACATATATTGAGACTAGGTCTCGTTATGTTGCCTTGGCTATTCTCGAACACATGGACTCAAGCAATCTGTAGCCTCAGCCTCCCAGTGCTGGGATTACAGGTGTGTTCCACCGCTCCCGGCTCTATTCAATATTTCCTAATAGAGTACTTGCTATGTGCTAAGAATTGTGGGATGCCTTAAATATTTATGATCTTATTTAAACCTCACCACCAGTCAAAAAAAAAAAAAAAAAAGCTAGTAATACTACCAGTTTGCCATTGGAAAAGTCAAGATACAAACCTGGGAAATAATTTGCCACTGACAACAGTTATTATTTGTAAAAGTGACAACTGCTAGCAAACTGTGTCACCCAAGCACACACAAAGAGAGAACAAAGAGTAACAGAGCTGCAGTGTGGCTACAGGGAACCAAGCTGATATGTCATCACTGAAGGTTCAATGTCAGGCAGTCCTACTGGTGTTATCCTCCTGCAGAGCATGGAAAGTTCAGTATTAAGGAAATCACCCACTGCCTACTCAACTTTGAACAGACTTTTCTGTTTATCAGCACATCAAGCCTGAAATGCAAGATACCTGGTATTGATCTATTTCAGCACGTTGCCCATTTGGCAACATGACACAAGATACCAATAAAGTTGCCACGGATCTTTGGTTTCATTATGAATCAGACATCCTTGCCACAAAGAATTAAGATATTTCTTTGTCTCTTCTTTTATAACTCAGTAACCAAAAATGTATGTATGGTCTTTCCTGTGGAAGTCACTCAGAATGAAATAGTAACATGCACTGAGTGAGTGTGGGGACTGGAAGTGAGGGATTTGACTCTATCATTTAGTCCATTTCAGAACTGTAGATAAGACACTAGATAAAGCACTATGCAGATAGTGCACTGCAATCTCCCTGTATGATGGTATTTTTCAGCTACTTAGTAGCTAAAACCAACTTTTCTATATTTTTTTTCAGTGCATTTTTTACCTCCAGATTCCTCAAGCTGTAGATCAATGGGTTTAACATAGGAATCACTACCACATAAAACACTGAAGCAATTTTGTCTCTGTTCATGGACTGGCTAGACTTGGGCATTAGGTACATAAAAATGGCTGTCCCATAAAATATTGTGATGGAGGTCAGGTGGGAAGCACAGGTAGAAAATGCTTTGTGTCTTCCCGCTGCAGAATGAATCCTCAGGATGGCAAAGAGGATGAACCCATATGAAATTGTCACAATCAGCAGAGAACAAATGATATTGAACCCAGCAATTATTAGCAACATCAGCTCCTTGGCATGAGTGTCAGAACAGGACAGCTGGAGCAAGGGGACTTCATCACAGTAGAACTGGTTGATGATGTTGGAGCCACAAAAAGATAATCGGAACATGGTCAAGGACTGTAAGAGACCCACAGTCAAGCCATAGATATATGTGCTGGCAATCATTTGGTTACAGAGTTTCCTGGGCATGAGAATTACATAGAGTAAAGGGTTGCAGATGGCTACATACCTATCATATGCCATGATGGAGAGCAAAAACACCTCACAAACCATAAAGGTGATGAAACAGCATACCTGAACAGCACAGGCATAAAATGCTATACTTTTAACTTCACAGAGAAAATGCACCAACATGTTTGGGGTGACAGATGAAGTAAAACAAAAATCAACAAAAGCCAGATGACTGAGAAAAAAATACATAGGTATTTGAAGTTGAGGACTGATATGAATCAGCACAATCAAACCAATATTACCCAGGACAGCAATTAAATAGATGATAAGGAATACACCGAAGAGAATGGCTTGAAGCTCTGGATTATCTGTGAGTCCCAGAAGGATAAATTCGGACAGTGCTGAGTGATTGCTTTTGGCCATGGAACAGATTTTAAAGTCTTTAATGCTTAAAATCTTCTGGAACACATGTTTTGAGTGTACTTGTCTGCGTTGGCCGAACAGAAGATTGGTGTGTGTTCTCACATATCATAATGTTATGTTGAACATAGTCAAAGGAGTATCTTCACATTCATTCTTCAGAATGAAGCCATATATTCTAGGCAGAAATTCCAAAAGATGAAACTGTGGAGAAATATTGAATTTTATTTGAAATAGTATGAAATTGAAACATCTGTCTCATAACTACCTTAAAAAAAGAAAGACTGAGCTCTATTTGAACAGCTATAACCTCTTTAATTGAAATGAAATAGCAATCTCCTTGAAAAGTTTTATGAAAAGAAATAAGAAATGACAATAATTTGCTGTAGAAGAGGTAACACAAAAGTTCAAAAACAACATTTTGAATACTAAAGATTTTTATGTCAAATATTCAGGATAATTTTTAACATTTTTGTTCTATCAGTTAATATAATTTAAATTTTCCTTTGTTATGTAGTATTTATAACTTGGAGGGAAGGAAAAACTCTAAGAGTGTGGATAGTCTTACTGGCTTTTCATGATTAAAAGCACATTAAATGATTTAGAAAAGACATACATCTTCAAAGAAATAAATAGCAAATAATAAATAATCATTAAATAAATCATTTAATTATTATTAAATAATTATTAAATAAATAATTCTGATATTTTAGTAGCAATACAAAGTAGCTTCTGCCTAGTTCAAAGGGAGCAGCTTTTAATTTGGAGCAGCTTTTAATTGTCTTCACTTCATTAGAAGGGAAATAAATTTGATTTTCTGTTTTCACCATCTGTCCTTACATCAACCCTAGAGCTCAGCACTGTAGCTATCACCTTCATTTTCATATGGAGACTGAGGTTGACAGCTATAATCTCTTCATGTTTCATCACTGGTGTGGGTTAAAGCAGAATAACTCCCTACTTAGTCCTTGATGCCCTACCTTCCACTCATAGTTTAAAGAAATTATCTCCTTTCAGAGAGGCAAGCATTTTTCCTCTAGTTTGACTTGATCTGACATTTATTTGGTGTCTCTAATTCCACAAATATATGACACCATCCAGTATTTGTATTTCTGTCTCCACCGGCATTATTTGCAAATGGCCTGAGTTTATTGTTTTTGATAACCAAGTAGCCTTCCATTGTGAATATAGACCAAATCTGTGAGGTATATTAACATCTGCTGGTGGAAATCCTATTAACCTATAAAACACACAAAATTGTAAACCAGTGTAAGATCCAATAAAACAAGAAAATTAATGGTACATTCTATGAAAGAGAAAATTAAGAGAAATAGAATTTCCCACTTAACTAGAGGTCAGGATAATTTTGGGAAGGTAATTTGTGCATCTCTCCTAATCACTTGTTTAGAACAATGCCTATCTTACACTGTATGCTAAATGAATCATTAGTATTAATATTGCATATATTGAGGTTGACTCTGCAGAAACTTGTGAGGATTGCCACCACATAGATGCCAGAGATCCCTGGCATCATAATCTACTTTTCCTTTCCTTTGTGACTCTGCTTTATTGTTTATATTTTAAATTAACCACACTTAATGGTTCTTTCCAAAATCAACACATTTTTTTTTTTTCACACACTCTTCTTGGTAGTTCTCATCTAGTGTTACAGGTACAAAGTCATTTATATGCAAATGATTCAAATTTAAATCAAAATTAAAATTTAAAATTCTAAATTATAGACTAGAAATGTCCTCTGAACTCTAGGCATATCACTAATATATCCCAAGGCATCATTTAGATATTCTCAACATACTTAAATTTAAGTGCTTAAAAAAAATTCAATAATTCAAATACCTTTCTGTCCAACTAAAATGCCTTGGGGGATGTATTTTCTGAGCCAACAAAATTATCTTCCAAACAGTTGTTCATTTAAGAAAGAATCTGTCATCTATCCCTATAACTTTCGTCAACAGTTAATTACTACAAGTTATTTAGACTATTTGTAATGAAATCAGCATAATTCTAATCTACTTACATTATTTTATTCATTCATATTGTATTTATTGCAAGTTTCTGGATTATTCTTTCTAGCATCTATCTAAGTAGGTGATTTCCCTACTTGTTCTGTGCATATAGGGCTTCAAATATACTTTCTAACATGCAAATTTTAACTTGCTCTTTAATTTCTTAGTGGTTAATTCATTAATTTCTTAATGCTGTTAATTCAGCTTTTGCTAGACCTTTTTATTGAGGTCAGTTTCATCTCTTGTGATGTCCTTCCCTTCAACACTATATGCAATGCTGCATGTTGTACATTTCTCTGAAGTGACCACTGACTTTCTACAGTTAGGCTACCCTCCACCTCCCTTTATCTTCACTCCTGTAGCTGGTCACTATCTTCATGTCACTGGTTCAATCACATCTTTCCAGAGTTATTTCACTACCTCTCAAATATTACATCTCACAATCCATGCCCCTGCAATTTATAACCTGTTCTAAATTTCAAATTCTTGGTAAGCAATGATAATTCTTAAGTTGCCTTTTTTTTGCTTCTGAAATCTTGCAGGATACAATTAGTAAATGCTCCAAATATACTATTAAGATAATGTAATAAATTTCATGTTTACTACAAATACTTTTTTGTTACCTTGATTTCTTTTTACTACATGCATCCTTTCAGTAATCCATAGCAAAACCAAAGAACCAGTAAATCTTGAGACAGACTCTGTGAGTGTCAACAACCACTTAACATGACTTAAGTCTAGTCAGTTTACTTTGTATTAGTTATTGGTCCCCGTAGAACATTTCTCTTTTATTACATCATTATTTTATAATTTCTGAGTGGACAGTATAATGATGTCTCACAAGCAAGAGTAGTTATAATACGGATAATCTTTTGGGATTCAAAATATTTACAAGGAACAATCACTTGAAGTTTTAGAATACTATGCTGACCCAATTAGTAGCAAAGATCATGTTAGCACATGAGAAAATAACTCCACAAAAGGTTAATTATTTTTAACTTATATTTTTGTATTTACTCTGGATTTTAACGCAGCTTAAATTTGATTGAGGGCACTGTATGCATTAGATCAAAGTGAATAAAATTGTTTTTGAACTTTGCAAGTGCACCAAGTGGTAATTTAGATCATATTGAAGAACCAACCTTAATGTGAAACTCAATAATACTGAGCTATCAGCAAATAGCAATTATTTATTTTTACAAAATAAAAAGAAAAAAATCAAGTCTTAACAAATATGGACATTTTAACCTAGGAACACCGCTCTTCTGATTTTATATGACTATTGGTGTTTTGGATAACAAACATCTGGTAAGGTTTGATCCTAGTCCCCTGAATCATGAACAGTGTTATTAACAAATATCACCTCAATAAAAAATATTGCTTAATTAAAATATTGATGCAATATGATTTTTAATAGACTTATGGCAATATAGATGGCTCCCACTACTAATTTTAAAACATACAGATTTGGACAATTTTTATGCTAAGTTTTACTTCTGTGGTATATTATTGTAAGTGGAGTTTACCTATTTTTGGGGTATTTTGCATAATTAGAATATGAATTTACCTATTCTTTTGGACTATTCACTGGATTTACCTATTCTTTTGGGCTATTTTGCATAGTTAGAATATGAACATATTCATAAAGTTTTTCTTATAACATGGTTACATGTAGAAAGATTCTGTTAATAAATTCTATATAATACCCTATGTAATATTCTTTTCTTTTACTCCATATGGAAAATTAAAAACATCTTTGAATGTATTGGTTTTTAATACTGGAAATTAGATTTGATATAAATATTGTAAATTACTAATGAATTACTAATGTTTCTTGCTTTTTTCAGTTACTAAAAGCTTTTTTGTGCCACAAATCTATTTATCTCCAAAAGAACTTTAATAACATTTAACAACAGACACAAGGAAAAATTTAACATAACAAACTTTTTGTATGCTACTAAGGCAGTAATGACTTGACTATGTATCTGTTATAAATTCATTCAGCTGTACACTAAAAAGAACAAGTTGAAGATCAGGAAGAAGCACATGTTATATTTAGCTGCATTATAAAATATACAATATAGCTATGCCAAAGAGTATCAACTGACCTAACTTTCCTTGAAAAATGGTGTTCTGATCAAAACTGTAGAAAACTATTCTGAAGTTCATGACTTTGTTATGGATGTTCAGGTAAATTCTGAACTTGTTGCGTATGTACATTGGAGTTGAACTAATAACTAACTTGCTAACAAATATTATTGGAGAGAGGGATTTTACAAATACACATGAAATTAGAACTAGAAAGGTCTCTTGGCAGTGGACTAAAATGGGTGGTAGCAGGAGGAAATCACTTTTAAGTTAATATACATAGAATGCTCAGCTATACGGAAAATAAATATTTGTCATCTGTGACAAGATGAATGGAACTGGAAGAGATTATTCTAATTGATGTAAATCAGAAAGAGAAAGAAAAGCATCAGATGGTGTCCTTATATTTGGAATAGAGAATGAAAACATAGAGTCAAGTAAAATCAAAACAATTAGAAATCTTATAAATCTGATTGTAGGCTTGAGGGTATCAGAGGAAAAAGATGAGGGGAGAGAACAAAATTGGGAGGGGTACAGTGCAGTGGACTAGGTTGGAAAACTGGGATGGAGAACTGGGGTGGAGGGTGTGATTCTCTGCCTCTCAATCATATACATTGTTGAGAATGAATTTTAACTCAATTAAAAATAATAAAAGTCTAGGAGCCAAAAATAAAATGTATAGAATACTTTCTACCTAAAACTTTTACATGGGAAAATTTTCCCAACAGTGTGTTTTCCACTTGTGTAGAGGCAGCTGGAGAATTTGTCTTTCTGGTTCTCCCCAGTTCCTCATTTGGAAGCCCAGGAGAACTTGAAAGAAGGTTAACACATCTCCAGTGAGAAAGTACCTTTGGGACTCATTTCTCTTACATTTCTTCCTGTGTTGTCAGTGATTTGTGAGAACTTGGGCCGAGTTTCCATAAATATTTATGCTACCATAATTATTTAGAAACTTCATGCTGTGCAATGCTTATGACCAAAAATTCTGGCAAATAGCAATAATGAAAGCCCTCAGTTCAAAGTGCATCTTTAAAGTTATGTTGGTAACATAAGAGATTAAGTTTTAAAGTTAACCCACACAATAGTTTTCATGCATTTCCCAGCAGCTATATGAAAGAAAAGTTACACTCACACTTTGAAATGAATAACCATTTCTGAGTAATGCATTTTTGCATTTTGCCTTTTTGCAGGCATGTTTTCTAGTTTCCAGACAAGATAATAATCTCTCTCCAACTCATGGTTTCTGGTAGATGATTTGTGTGTGAGGAAGACAAAGAACAGGGAGATGAAAGATTCTATTATTAAAAAAATAGTCTTTCAATCAGCTACCTGTTTCTCCAGGGATTTTCCATGGTCTTTCATGCTGACAGCTGATGGGCAAAGGTCAGACTCCAGTGAGGGAATTTTCACATTCCTTCCACAGCAGGCTATACTTGCTGACTTTGCCTCTACTTTCTCTTGAGACATGTTTTGTTCATATTTTGTAATTTTTCTTTTCACACTAACATAATTCCTTTGTTTTGACATGTAAGGAGAAGGATGTTACATTTTCAAAAGCAATTCAGCTAAGATCTCTATTAGAATCAGGCATATCTCTTGAGATCCACATCTTTTTTCAATTGTCTTCCTTTTTTCTGGCAGAAAAATGACCCAGAATTTTGTGAGGAGGAGACTGATAATATATATTCTAAAAAATTCTTCAGACTTACTTTTAAAAAAAAGTTTTCCTTTTAAATTTCTGTGCCCTTTTGGTGAGAGGAGGAGGACCTCAAGTAAGATTCAGCAAGTTGAGAGAAGTTGGTGATTGTCTTTAGTTTTGCAAACAGACTTTTATCAAAAACATTGCTTTCTGGAAAATTATACAAAAAGGTAGTGAATGGAAAGCATAATATTATGTTAATTTGGGATCCCAAACAAGACACAGATGATGATTTTTGTAATTGGGATTTATTAAGAAGTAGTCCCCCAAACAGTAATTGGTTTGAATGGTAAGTATTCCTTTGCATTACCTGGTCATGCTGAAAATCAGTAACATATCCAGATGTTTACAAAGCATCCCTGTTGAAACTACTGACTTATAGTTTTTTTTGATATTTAATTCGAAATGTCTTATTAAAGCATCCTTACCCTCTTAAGATCAGGGTGTATTCAATTTTTTTCTATTCTTGGAAAGTTTTGTAGCTATCAGATAAGAAAATGAACTTTTTAACTTACTGCTTTTGCTAAAGATAAACATGAAGTAAATGTGGTACTTTCTATATCACATTATAATTTGAAGTCAAATATGCTTATAAAGAATTCAGAGAAAGATGTCATTATGCTGAACAAATCTTATTGACTCCCAACTAACTACCTGTTACATATGCTACCAGTCTCAGTAATCAATGGAAAAAAATGGATCATGAGAAAAATTTCACTTTTGTTAACTTATTTATAGTCTTTGAATTTCATGAACACAGAAACCTGGCTTATGTTGGTGACAACTTTTTTTAAGGCATCTTTCACATCTTTATTCCTGAGGCTGTAGATCAGAGGGTTCAACATAGGTATGAGAACTGTATAGAAGACAGATGCCATCTTATCTGTGTCAAGAGAATGGTTGGAACTTGGTTGTAGGTACATGAAGATGAGAGTCCCGTAGAAGATGGTGACGGCCAACATGTGGGAGCTGCACGTGGAGAAGGCTTTGCGTCTTCCCTCTGCTGAGTGCATCCTCAGAATGGCAGAAATAATATATATGTAAGAAATAAAGACAATCAGCACAGAAGAAAGGAATGTGATACCTGCACAGGCAAAGATCCAAAGTTGTTTGGAGCGAGTGTCTGAGCATGTTAGGCTGAGGAGAGGCATGTCATCACAGTAGAAATGATTGATGACATTGGAATGGCAATAGGAGAGGCGGAAGGTGAGAGTGGTATGAAACAGCGCCATCAGGAAGCTGTAGGTGTAAGGGGCAATGACCAACTGTATGCAGATCTCTGGGGACATCACAACCATATAGAGGAGAGGGTTACAGATGGCCACGTATCTATCATAGGCCATGGAAGCCAGGAGTAAGCACTCTGATATCATGAAGGTTAGAAAACAGCCTAACTGAGCAGCACAAGCATTGAAGGAAATGACATTTTGTTTGTACAAGAAGTTCCCCAGCATTTTGGGTGTGATGACAGAAGCATAACAGAAATCAACAAAAGCCAGGTTGCTGAGAAAAAAATACATTGGTGTGTTGAGTTTGGCATCTATTCTAATGACTAGGATCAAGCCTAGATTGCCTATAGTTGTAAAGAGGTAAATAGATAAGAATACCACAAACAAGGGCATCTTCAGCTCCTCATGATCTGTGAGTCCCACCAGGATGAACTCTGTTACTTGTGTGCAGTTATCCTGGGCCATGGTTCCTCAAGGCATCTGTAGGGAGGAAGCAGAGAAAAGAGTTCAGCCATTTGATGCTGCAATCCACTGCTAGGAATCTACCAAAAGGATACAAAAAATCGAATCCAAAAAGACATCTATACCCAGATGTTTATTGCAGTGCTACGTACAATAACCAGAAAGTGGAAGCAACACAAATACTCCAAAACAGATGAATGACACAGAAAGCTGTGGCATATGTACATGATGAAATATTAGTCATCAATGAAAAAAGACAAACATGTCATTCATGTTTGTAACATGGATAAAGCTAGAAGCAATCATGGTAGAAGAAACAAGCCAGAAAGAAAAAGAGAAATACTGGATGGTCTCACTTATATATGAGGGATAAAGGGAAAACTCTGCAAAACTGAAGCATGGAGAGTGAGGTGAGGGGTAGTGGGAGTGGGAGGGGTACAAAAGACTAAAATGATGTTTCATGAGTGGTAAGGTAGTGGGAGAACCCCAGGTTAGATAACAATATAAACCAAAACAAAACAAAATAAAAAAAAGGAGTTTAGGGTGGTCATTCCTTTAGATGACAAATCTGTACCTTAGTAGATACTATGAGCATACTGGGATTCCAGGAATGGGGTAGGGGCAGAAAGTAATCTATGGGAAAGAGTTGTTCCTTTTCTTCCAAATTCACCGTCTACACAAAAATGAAAGCTCTGAAACTATCTACCTTGTCTTGGTTTTAGTTCAAAAATCTTGTGCATAGCATCAGGTGACTGGTTATAATGCTTAAGCTATTGAGTTTTACTGAAGAAATAGCATAAAAGGAAGCAAATCTTCTGTATTGCTTTGCTAGATCTGTCCCTGGACTTGTACAAACATAAACCACTTGGTCCCGTGCTGTTGCACCTTACCTTCCTATTTTCCTTTTTACTTTAATAATTTATTGCTTAACACTCACAATAGTTTGCAATTATTCTTCATGGTTAATCATGCAAATACTGAAAATGGATAAGGATAGGATTAACATTGTTTTATCTCATCAAACCTGTGTAAAGATTTGATGATCACTTTAGAGATGAGTGAGAAGAGATTGAAACAGAAGCACCTAAAAAATATCACATAGGATTTGTTAACTGATGTTAATTTATGAACTTCTGACTTGGTATTCCAAGTATCATCATTTTGATCTCAATTGAGTATAGGATGCATTTTGTTGCTAGAAAGTTAAAACATTTTCATATTTTGTTTGCCATACATTTGCACATTTTTGTCTCTAGAACATGGACTGAAGATGATCAAAGAGAAATAACCCTTATTAATGGCACATGCCTTTAATCCCAGCCTAAGAAGGGAGACCGAGACTAGGAATTGCTTGAGTTCCTGGATTTGAGACCTGTCCAGGGCAACATAGCAAGACCTAGTCTTAAAAAAAAAAAAAAAAGCTGGGCTTGGCGGTGCGTGCCTATAATCCCCAACTACCTGGAAAATTAGGCTGGGGATCACCTGAGTCTGTGGTACTCCGGGCAACGTGAGTCTGTGGTTCCCCGGGCAACATAGCGAAACCTAATCTCAAAATAAATAAAAAAATAAAATAAAAGTAAAAATAAAATAAATAAAAAGATATGTTCTTTGCAAATGAATTGGAAGTCAATTTACAAGTGTCTGATAACTGCTTTGCATCTCATTAAAGAACCTGCCATTTGAACTACATTTATCAATTTTGATTGATTTTAATAACTAGTGAATATCAAAATTTGTTTTAGGAAAGTATAAAAATTATTGAATGAGGCCTTAATATTCATTTTAGATGTCATATTGCTCTTTTACTCTCATTCTTTTTTGTCAGAGGAAGGTGGAGAAGAGCACAACAGTCTATGGTGGTGTATTAAGTGTGTCAGGTGATAAGTGTCCTGGTAATAACTCCTGGGGGGAGATTTATACATTTATACATGTACAATGATATCAATAATCAATGTTATCCTATTTAAAATACACTTAAAGCCTAGTGAGAAGAAGACAGCCTTTAAGAGGATTCAGAATAGTGACTTAAAATAATCTGATGCCTTAAACACTGAATAGAGAGGAGGGCTTCTAACTAGGGGCATGGAGGTTAAGAAATTCAGAAGGAAAATTTAAATAATGAAAGTTTCCATGCAAAGAATGGGAGAGAAGTAAAAACAAAACAGGAGTTAAGGACATGTTATAATTAATGCAAATGTTAAGTACACAAATACATGATGTTCATTCAATCTTACCTTCTAGACTTGACTCTGAAATTAGTTATCTAGTTAAGCCTGAGGCTATCCCTTGAACAATTTGGGTCAATTTATTTATCCATATATTAAAAAAGTGATTTTAATTATGTTTTCCCTTCCATTCCTTTAAGTTCTTCAGTTGTTCCTTTTGCTTCTAACAAGTTGCTCTTAATACTTTCAACAAAACTTTTTTAAATTAGAGAAAACACTATTTGCACTACTAAACTTTATTTTACAAAATGTACCCTTAAATTTATAATTCTAGTCCATTGTACTATAGTCTAATGGTCAAAGATCTTATCTTGAACTACTTAAGGCTGTGAATTACACACCAATGAGTCAAAGCTGGTCATCCTGAAATACACCCTCACCTACCTGGGTAGAGGATGCTCCTATTTCCCCTCATAATGAGCTTGATAGCAACTGACTTATGTTTTTGTCAGTATTTCTGTCCCAGAGGATCTTATCTCAAAGCATGATGCAAGTAAGATTGTTAGAAAAATTAGTATCAACGCGTAATAAGGGTACCAAAGTTTGTTAATTGACAAAGATTTATGAGATTCTCTATTTTAATAATTGCTTATTTATGACTCTGTCATTAGTATAATGTTGCTATAGTGTTTCTCTAACGCATAGATATTATTAAAATATTTTTGTGTATGTATATTGGCAGTATTTTTGACTTTCACTTTTAATAGTGAGTAGGAATTAATTTAATAAGATCCTTGTAAATAGTTTCATGTGAAATAAAAAGTGTTAATTTTCTCCAAGGACCTACTACTATTCATGACTGTGTACATGAGATAAAAACTTTGGGCATTAACTTACATAGCAGTCACTCTGAAGTAAGATATGTATAAAAAATATATTGTCAATTGAGATTGTGGAGAAAGAGGATAGTAATATACTTATTATCCACATAGAACTTGTGACATATTTTTTCCTTTAAACAAATATTTACCTGTAATATTGAAGTGCAATATAATAAGGAGGGAGATGGGATCTTACATTCCTTTTTCCTGTTGTATGAACAGGACGATTTGACTGAAAAATAAACAGCAAATACTTAGAATTCACAACCTGGTGGCACTGTGTGAATGATAATCAAAATAGGAATTATATACACTATAACTACATGATCCAGGTATTAAATTATTCTTTTCTGAATACATAGTGTCTCTTCATTTTTTCCCATTTGGGAAACCCATCTCTATAAATGAATGATCATCTTTTCACAAAGAAATCATGATTTGTGGTTTGGTATTGAGATGTTTTATTATTATATGAAACAAATAGACTGTGATTCATCTTCGTGGTTAGTCTCTACATCCCAAGTATATCACAATGAACAGTGTCAGACCCTTGTGAACACCGAGTCTACCAGGTTTTAGGGAAGTTCTTTAAGTGTCACATGTATATTATATTGGTATTCAGAAACTGACAGGAGCTATCAAAAAACACAAAACTATGGAAACAATAAATTTTCCTTTAATGATGTAAAAAATTTATAAACAACCCATTAAATGTCCAACTATATCACAAGACAGTACATTTATCATACATATTATGAAAACTGCTGCAAAGATCAGGAAGAAAGTAAAATTCTTGCCAAATGCTCTATCAAATAGTCAATCAAATAGTATCCAAACTGAAAGCATACTTGATGATACTCTGTAGTTTTCACGGACAATGTATAAATCCATTGGAACATGAATAATTTTAATCACTCTTTGGCCTCAGAATACAAATTTAACATTATTTTATTTCATCATTTAAATGACATAGGAATTATGGAATTTTATTTTAAATATTTTTGTCTAATTCTGTTAGTGTGCAATAAATAGGTTTTCAGTTATCTGCAATTAGTTTTTTAAGAGTCAGTGATCCTCAATGGCCAAACATACCAGGAAGAAAGAGAAAGCAAAAACAAAGACCATTTTCTTGTTCATATAGGTTGTTTCCTTTGAAATTTCTTAATTTTTTAACTTTGATCTCACTTAACTCTTGGATACATTTGTTAATATAGCAATCAGCATGCACCTTGGTTAAGGTAATGAATAATGCTGTGTTTCATATGATACACATAAATCTAAAAGTTCTGACTCTTTTTATTCCACTCCTTCCTTGTAAATTCCCAGGATCACTTAAATCTATAAAACAGTCAGCTAACTTTTGTTTCTCTGCTACAATGGCAACCTATATGGACCATTTTTTCAGTTACCTATACATTTCTAAAGTTACATTAATTTCAACACAGAGAATGAATTTGTCAGCAACTTCTTTGAGGCTTCCTTCACGTCCTTATTCCGCAGGCTGTAGATCATGGGATTCAGCATGGGGATCACCAGTGTGTAAAACACGGAAGCCATTTTGTCAGTATCGAGTGAATGACTGCTCTGAGGTTGTACATACATGAATAATAGTGTCCCATAGAAAACCATAACCGCCATGATATGTGAAGCACACGTGGAGAAGGCTTTCTTCCTTCCTTCAGCTGAACGCATCCTGAGAATGGATAGAACAATGTTGGAGTATGATAATACCACAGTAATCATGGAGAAAACCAAATTTGTAGTTGCAGATATAAAAACTACTGTTTCTGGGAAGAAAGTGTCACAGCAGGACAAGGGTAACAGAGGGGCAATGTCACAGAAGAAATGATTGACCACATTGGAAGAACAATAAGACACAGAGAATACACTATATGTTGCTACAATAGAAGTAGAAACCCCATAGAAGTAGGTGAGGGATATTAGCAGGAGGCAGAGCCGCCGAGACATCACCACCATGTAGAGAAGGGGGTTGCAGATGGCCACATAGCGGTCATAGGCCATCACAGCTAACAGGCAAACTTCGGAAACAATAAAAACCAAGAAAAACCCCAACTGGGTAGCACATTCATAGTAAGAAATGGATTTCTCTTCTGTTAAAAAATGGGTCAACATTTTAGGGGCAATAACAGTAGAGTTGCCAAGATTAATGATCGCCAAGTGACGGAGGAAGAAGTACATGGGTGTCTGAAGGCGGGAGTCCACAGTGGTGAGGGTGATGATGCCCACGTTTCCTGCCACGGTCAGTCCGTAGATGACCAGGAAGACAAAGAATAGTGGGATCTGGAGTTCTGGACGGTCAGAGACTCCCATGAGAATGAACTCTGTGACCCTGGTGTCATTTTTTGGATCCATGGACGAATCTGAGAATTCATCTGTTTGGGGACCAAAAGGAGAAGTGATTACAGTCTTCAAGAACCACTATATGGAAGTTTCTAGTTATAATTAACGTGTTTGGCTATCATTCGGAGGTAACTAAAACAAACTAAATTGACGCTATTGCATCATACCTATGTGGTGGATTTACTTCCTCTTATTTTTCTTAAATTATGACAACCTCAATATTTTGAAAACTTTAAAAACCATTAATTTCTTTTGTCTTCCTGTGAGAGAGATCTGAGGCATTGTATGCCTTCATATAATTCAGTACCCCTTAACTATCTCTTATCCTGAGAGTTCTTCCTTTCTCACTAAATAGATGTACATTGAATTGTCAGGTTATACTTTCCACCTGCTAATTCACTGATTATTCTTTTTCATTTTATTAAGACAGATTAAATATACAGCCAAATCTCTTTAGGCATACTTTTTTTTTAATATTAGTGATCTCTTCTCAGCTTTTAAATATAGTGTTTGTGAAACTTACAATTGTCATCATTCTACCACACAAGGCTTTATGGGTACTTCCTGCTTTTCTTTCCCTCTCCTCTCTTAACACTTTTATCCCACAAGTTGATGCAGTTCCACATATTCTTACACTTTTTTGTTCCACTTCTTATTTCTATGATGTTCTAACATATTTTTTTAAAAAATTATAATATATGAAACCATCATTTTTAGTTGACCTTAAGTTTAACACATTTTTCTATTTTACACAATAAAAAAAACATTTAATTTTAGAGCCACTCTGACCCTTGCCTTTATATTTTACCAAACAACCATCATGTCATTGTAAGTAAGCATAAATACTTTTCTAGAGAAAATTATTTCAAGAATGTCACCTGCTTCTATGTAAACTTGAATCCATTTGCAATCACGAGCAGTAGTTTCATTGACCAAGAAGTCCTGTCATTGTCTTTTCTGATATCTGAAGCTAATTCTGTGATCATTTAATATTGTACTGACCCTTTAGCAAGAATGACTGAACATGGATAGCTGTATTTATCTGGAAATGTAACATCAGTGGATTTTAATAGGTTAGATCAGTGATGTTTTCTTCAGCTGTTTCTTACTTCACTTTACTTGCAATATATGAATGCCACTATCACTTTCATGAGTCAAATGGATCTGTAACCCTACTCAATAATTAAAAAAAAAAATACTTCCCCACTCCAGGAAACGGGTTAATAAAGTATAGTGAATCCTTGTGGTATGAAGTGTCAGCTATCAGTGAATATTAAGAGTATCCATGGTCAAAAGCCAGGATAAGAGAAAACTTCCAATTTCAGCTGACAATAAACATCAAAAATTCCCATTGACTCACCTTTGACAAGAAATTGTTCTTTCTTCTCTCAAATTAGTGCTAATTTTTCTCCAGTTAGTGAAAATTTATACCTCTCTCTCCCTTTTTAACATTCCCTGAGGAAGTTGCTCACCATTCATTTGGATGTTGTTAAAAATTGCCTTGTGATGCTGGTTAATTATCTAGAACACTTTGCGGATTCCCTACTGAAATGTAAGGTATAATTTAAAGCAGGTGAAAAAAATGATCCTTTCCATGGAGACTTACATAATGTTAAGTTTCTCACTCACACAGAGATAATGACTAAAATAAAAGTGGGAATACACTTAGCTTTATCATTTAAGTGGCAGAATTCTGAAAATAATAACACATTGTAAATAAATTGTTACCTATTCATTGGCGTTTGAATTGGATTTTATTATTTAAGTGAAATATGTCCTAGACACTCCATTAAAAAGATACCATGTGACCTAGGTTTTGTGGATCTCTATTATTATATTCAGAAGACATCAAACTCAGCTAAACTACATAATTAATTGAAAATAATCAAGTCACTGATGACTGAAAGATAGAAATAAGTTCTCATTTTTGACTTATATATGTATATGTGTGTGTGCAAACACACACACACACACATATATATATACACATACAATATGCCTTATCCTTTCCTATGACAAACCCCAGACAAATATAATTATAGAGTGTTACTATGAATGTTGCCTCAACTGTTATATTTCCTGAATTGTAACCCAACCTTCCTGAAAAATATTAAAATACAATTTCCTTGAGAGTAAACTATAATAGGTAACAGTACATTACAGAGTCTACTTTTAATAAATCTTACTCATGTCTATTTCTTTTATGACATCCATCTGTGAGAGTTTTGAGGATCATTTAAAATAAAACTAAAAATGGTTGTAAATTGTAGAAATTGATGTTTTGAACATGTATTTGAACTTGATTTATAACTTAATCAAGATATATATTGACTGTTTTTAATATCTGAGAAAGTTCCTCAATTATTTAAACCTCACAAAGTATAAACCCAACCAGCATACTGTCACCCCACCAATTGTTGCTCTTATTTCTATTCCTACATTTATCTTTCCTGTTCTTAGTTTCATAGGCATGGAGTCATGACAGATATTCTCATTCTAGCCTCTTTCACTCAGTCTTAATGATTTTGAAAATTTCCATATTTTGTGTGTGATATTCAATCATATACAGATACCACAGATCTCTAAAGACCCACCTATTGTCAGACATTTGAGTTATTGTAAATCCCAGTACAAATACTTCTGTATAAGCATGCTTGGGTAAATATGCATGGATCTAGTATAACATTGCAAAAAATCAAATCTAAAGAGATCCACACACTCCTATGTTGCAGCTCTATTTACAATAGCATGTTATAGAAACAACACTCAGGGACACTTCACATGTATGTTATCACATCTCACTCACCATGAAGGTGGTCATATTTTAGTGGACTGTATTTCCTTTGTTATAGTTTAAGATCTTTGTGGTTGATCTCTATTGTTGTGAGTAGACTATAATCAACAGTATTAGTCCTTATTAAACATCAGAAGCTACTTGACTTTATAGGAGTTTTCTAAGTCTAATTATTGGTTTCTGATTCTTTGCTTCTTCTATACTCTATCATCTATCTATCTGTCTAGCTATCATCTAGCCATCTATCTATCTATCTATCTATCTATCTATCTATCTATCTATCTATCTATCTATCTATCTATCTATCTATCTATCTATCTATCTATCTATCTATCTATCTATCTATCTATCTATCTATCTATCTATCTATCTATCTATCTATCTATCTATCTATCTATCTATCTATCTATCATCTATCTATCATCTATCATCTCTCTCTCTCTATTTCATTTATTTAAATCACAGTTCAGGAATACCACACTGTCTTTTATGCAATCCTGTTTATCATACTGTTTTATGATACACTTGCATTGTATTTTTCTAATTTCAAGTGTTCTTAAGAGATGTTTAGGCATTGAATACATAGACAGGATCTTATCAGTATGAACTCATGCAACCTAAGACACATTATTCCATAATATTTTCTTGCATTTTACTACCATTCTCCACCTCATTATTTTTGAATTTCTATCTCACTCCATTCAGATTGGCACTTTACCTTCTCATCTTTCATTTCTCCTTTTGCTTTTGACATCATATTGTTTGGGATGAAGTAGTATGATTTTTGATTATTAACATAATCTCATTTCCATTCATAAATAATAAAGAATAGCTTTCACAGGTTACAGTGAAAATGACATGGTATCTAAAAATCACTAGATAAAATTTAAAGTACATCATACAATTCTCTAGGTATTGTCCTGAATTTTTAATGAGATAAGTGTAAGCACTTAATAGATGTAAGCCACTGATGAAACTGAAGTACCACATCCACAGTACAGAAAAGATGTAAAATAGAGAAACTTGGGATATATTTTCTCAACACATTATGAAAAAAAATTCCAAAGATTAAAGCTATTCAGAAATTCATTTCCAAATAAATCTGTAGGTTTCGCATTGTCCATATGAAAAATATGAAATTAAAAAAAGACTGCTCCAATTTATCATTAAAATAGGTTTATTACAATTCTCTCTCTAACTTGGGGTTCAATGAAATCAAATATGTTTGAAATCTTTTCATGATAGGGCACAGAAATACTCTAGAAATATAAATGCTTGCAGTGATATTAATTTCAAAGAAGGTAATATTTTTACTTTGTTGGAAATGCCCATATTGATGGCATGCAAAGTATAATTCATTATTTTATTATAATATTGAAAAAAATAATTATGATTATGTCAGGTAGTCTACATTCAAATTTGCAGAATAGATATTGGTATTGCATTATGATAGTACTCACTGAAAAGCAGATAAATTATTTATTAAACACAATAATTATATTCTCTTATAGATGGAAAGAATTTTATATACAGCATACAAAAATGTCTAATTATATTAAGGGCTATTACACATCACTACACAAAATATGAAGAGTGATACTTGGACTAAGCATTAAGGAAAACTTACTAAAAACTTACTAAATCCACTAAATTTATCAGTCAAAGAGTATATGGATCAAGAGTACATTTTGTGTTGGTACTCTGTGCTTTTCAAAGAAAATCAATGATATTGATTGGATTAACTATCATTTCAATAACCTTTTAATTAATATTTAGAATATAAATTTCATCCGTATTGCCAAGTGTCTCAGAAAGAGTTATGGAGTTTTATTTTAAATATCCCTGCCTAACTTTGCTAACTGGTAAAGAACTGCCAGTCATTTGGACTTTAAGAAGTAGTGATCCTCTGTGCTCAAACATACCTAGGCAAAAAAGAGAAAGCTAAAGAATTTAAACTTATCCCTTTCATATTTTATTGATCTGTTTTAACTTTAAACTTCAGAATCAGCTACCCATGCACATATTTCTATTTCTAGATATATATGCATACATATGTATATATATGTCTATATGCCTTGTTAAAGCAAGAAAATGCATTGGTCTATGTTAAATACATAACTGTTTTGGTTTATTCTTAAATTCACTTCGTTTCAAGGGTAACACCCATTATTCCCAACCTTTGCTTTCTCTGACACAGTGCTACAATTAACCACCGATTCATTTACTTTTCAGTTCTAAAATTACTTTGACTTGGAAGCACAGCATAAATTAGCCAGAAACCTCTTTAGGGCCTCCTTCACATCCTTATTCCTCAGGCTGTAGATCATGGGATTCAGCATGGGGATCACCAGTGTGTAAAACATGGAAGCCATTTTGTCAGTATAAAGCGAATGACTGCTCTGAGGCTGTGAATACATGAATAACAGTGTCCCGTAGAAAACTGTGACTGCCATGGGAAGCACACGTGGAAAAAGCTTTCTTCCTTCCTTCAGCTGAATGCATCCTGAGAATGGACAGAACTATGTTGGAGTAAGATAATACCACAGTAATCATGGAAAGAACCAAATTTGTAGTTGCAGATATGAAAGCTACTGTTTCTGGAAAGTGAGTGTCAGAGTAAGACAATGCTAATAGAGGGACACTATCACAGAAGAAATGATTAATTACATTGGAAGAACAATAAGCTACAGAGAATATACTGTAAGTTGACAAAACAGAAGTGAACAAGGCATAGAAGTAGGTGATGGATACCAGTAGAACACATTTTTGCCGAGACACCACCACCATGTAGAGAAAGGGGTTGCAAATGGCCACGTAGCGGTCATAGGCCATCACAGCTAACAGGCAAACTTCAGAAACAATGAAGAGCACGAACACCCCCAGTTGGGTGGCACATTCATAGTAAAGGATGGCTTTCTTCTTTACTAAGTAATTGTTCAACATTTTAGGGGCAATGACTGTAGAGTTGCCAAGATTGACAACAGCCAAATGGCGGAGGAAGAAGTACATGGGCATCTGAAGTTGGGAGTCCACGTTGGTGAGGGTGATGATGCCCACATTTCCTGCCACAGCCAGTCCGTAGATGACCAGGAAGACAAAGAATAGTGGGATCTGGAGTTCTGGACGGTCAGAGACTCCCATGAGAATGAACTCTGTGACCCTGGTGAGATTCTCTGGATCCATTGAAAAGACTGAGAATTCATCTATTTGGGCACCAAAATAAGTGGTAAGAGAAAACTTCAAGAAATTAATACCTGACTTGATACTAGGCATCAAGAACAATACCTTGGATAAGATTCTAATATAAATTATGGATAATAAAATAAGAAAAGCAACTATTTTATGTAAAAATCCCTTCCCATCTTCTAATTTTCTCTTTTAAAATTTATATGTAGTATTGACTATTTCCCATAAAAATTTCCCCACTTTAACCATTTCCTTTCTCTACTTTCTTGGTCAAGTTTTGTTAATGCGTCAATGACTATTATATGATAGAAACCCTATTTCTATCTTATGGCTTTTTGCCTGCACGTGTGAAATTTTATATCTTAATGAATAAATTTATGACTTTTAATGTGAAATTTCCCCTTTTTGTTCAGAATATATGATTTATCCCTATCTTTTATTTTCTTTAAGAGTCTCATGCTCTACTGACTGAGCTAGTTGCACTCCCAATCTTTTATTTTCTTTAAAAAGAGATTGGCCTTGTTTTGAAGATAATGAATTGGAGAACTGAAAGAGGTAGAGATGATGAGTAAAATTAAAAAAAAATGAAAAATTAATTGTTATTGGATTTTTTGGTAACAGGTAATGTTCCCTAGAGCCAATGGGGGGAGGGGGACAACAACAGAAGATAAGGACATAAGTCTATCAGCTGGGGGAGAAAGTAAGATAAAATCTTCATAACTCATATTATGATATGTATGAGAGAGAGATGAATGGCCATAGATTTGGGTTAAGTCAAAATACTAAGAATTTTTGCAGCTAGTTAAGACAATGAACATGACATTACTTGAATAATAGAGGATATGATTTAAGATGGAGTGATCCAAATAATATTTGAACATAGTAAGCTTTACATGTATATGAAATAGTCATTTACACAGTAAAAATTTAAATCTAGAAAATACTTATGTGGTTATATTTGCAGATACATAAAAGAATCAAGCTAGATGAAGATAGCATATATTTATTATCTATTTTGATATTTCTCAAAAAATATCTAAAAAGACCCTAATAAGTTTCTCAATTAATCTAAATGCATTTTCACTGAGAAAAAAGCATTTTTTGAGATCCTAGCTTCCCTTTTATGGCCAAACACTACACTGTAAGATATCACGTTCTGTGTTCCCACATCTTTTTCTTATCTTGACTTCTCTGTGTTGTTTTGTTTTAGTACTTTATCTGCAGGTTTCAGGCTATTCACAGTCTTTCTTGGCAAACATATACTCTCAGATCAAGGAAATACTTCAAAATTATATCAACTCCTCCACTGTTGCTGAAATTTAATATATCCCTGGTTATATATGTCACTCTAAATTGCAATATTAAATTTTCCAAAGAACCCATTTTAAATAACTAACATCTTGCTTATTCTCTGAATCTAAGAAAGTTCTATATTATAGTATGCCAATTTCTACAAATACTTTCCCATCCTAACCATTCCCCTTTCCTGTTTCCTTGTGTGAAGTTTTCATGAACACTGACATTGACTTTTACATCCTGTTTGACCTCCATGTTCTGACTTTCTCAGATAAACTGTAGGCAAGTGGCAGTCATTTGAATTATTTAAATATTTAAGACATCCTTTAAAAAGAATAATTGAAAAAGATGTTAACCTTATTTTCAGAGCATTCACAGCCAGGTTCACTTTTTTTTAGATGTGCTCCCCTGGCAGGCATACATCACATGTTAATTTTCATCTCTGGCCTTCTGTGTTCATGCTTGATTTTTTTTTTTGTACACTGCTCTTTTATTTTGGTGAGATATGGCAAATCATCTGAAAAATTTCCATTATTCATTGCCCTGTCTTATCAGACTCTACTATTAAATGAGGTTAAAACACTTGACTTTGGAGTATTTCTGTGCTATTTTTTATACAACAAGAATTTCCAGTATTCTTATGCATACCAATCAGTTGGAGGCTAAAATGATAGGTGACCTTTAAAAATCAGCATAAAAGTTATATTGCTAATAGGTAATTCTAGTAGCCTTAAAAATACATATAGAAATAGTTTATATGTACTTAGAATTTTCATTTGTTATAAAACTATAAGGCAGAATACAAAGAAAGTTAATTTACTTTTGAATATCTTATTTTGGGTCCATTAAAGTAAGTAAACAAATTCTTTCTGAGGTTTATGTTCTCCTTGAATATGCTTATAAAAGATCTGTCCTGCCAAACTGCTGTTCCTTAATATCTTGCTCTTGCCTATGGAATATTTTTCTCAAACAGATCCTTCTTTTTTTGAGATCTTCACTGAAACAGTTGCAGACGTGTGTCATTATACAATACATGTTTTATTTAAACATGATACATTATTATATTGCATTATATAATATGGTTTTGTAAATGAATTTGTAATATAGTTATTCAATGAATATTCTTCTCAAGGAATTTTTCCACACATTATTCTATGAAACATTCTGATTTCATTTTAGTTGAAATTGTAGAAATGAAATGATGATATAACTGATTCCAGGAAGCAAGTATTTGTTATTTCAATAGTGAAATAATTTAAGTACATGTGATATAACGATGCCAGTTCTAGATGCAAACAGAGCATTGGATTCTCTGTGTCCCCAACCCCCAAATGATGAAATATGAAAACAAATCTTGATACAACAGTAATCAGTGGACTCTACACACACTGCCCAGTGCCATCCAAACAAAAGTGAATTTGCTTATTTTAAGGTATAATTTTGGAGCTCTTAAAACCCATTAGACAAAAATAAGACAAACATTTCTACCACCTCTAGTGGAGAAACTACTTCAAAATCTCAGTGAGAAGCTCTACATGGGTGTGGCAATGAAAATTGATGGGACTTTATAAACCTTTGAGACCAAATTCTGAGGCACAGGTGATTCTCTGACCCACTAATTGCATCCCTGGGGAAGATATCACCCAGGTTAATGATATCTCCTTCTGGGAGCTTTTCTGGACTCTCCCCTCCCCCTGAATATTCTTGGTAGCATTCTGAGCCTTTAATTTAAAAGTGAGTTCAACTCCTGAACTGCCTAGAGAGAGTGAGGATGTTACTTTGTCAAAGTAAATCATCTACATTCATGGATTCATTCTTGCCAAGTATGGAATATTGAAGAGCTAGAAACCAATAGTACAGCAGTGAATTTAGAATAAACTCCATCTATAAATTGATATTTTTATCATGCCATTATCATTTGCATTTCCCCACCTGCTTTTACTAAAGTAATACAATTAACATATTATGATTTAAAGAATAAAGTGGATTCTAAAAACAGGATGTGTGTTCCAAAAAAAAAAACCCTCAGATATAATTTCTGCTAATAAAGGATGTGAAGTATTGTCAAATATTCTAGGAGCCACCCATCTTGGTCAAAGAAAAGATGACTTTACTGCAAAGCAAGTTTCCTACAAGGAATCCCCAGTGCTGTGGTTCCTTAGTATCTTGCTTAAAATGGTTCCTTTGCAGGAAAGAAAAGTCTTGGGCATAGACTGAAAGTCAAAATAAGCAGCCACCTATAGCCTGTTTAAGAAGCTGTTGCCTGAGGATAAACCTGCCTTTCAAACCCCACTAACAAACTTGGAGACAGATGAAGATGTTAACCACAGGGACCTAGTATTTGCATCTCCATTATGGACTTCAGAGAGCAGGAAGGGTTTAAATTTTAACATTGGCCTTTCTCTGTCTGTAGATGGCATCCTGATCCCTATGAAGGAATCTATGGAGGAACCTTTGGGGAACCCTATGGAGAAAGCTTTGATGACCCCAATGGAGAAACCTATGTGGACCCTTATGGAGGGATCTATGGTGGAACCTATAGGGGCCCATATGAAGGAAACTACGGAAGCAATTATGGAGATATTTATGGAAGAAACAATGGTGGAACCAATGGAGGAAACTGTAGTGGAATACTAATAATGTATAAGCATAGTTCTGAAACTGAAGCACAATTGATAAGCCAGCTAGAATATACTTAATTTAGAATTTCCCAATGTATTAGTTAACAGAACCCTTCTTAAAAAATACCCGAGCCTCAGTGCCCAAAGAGTCAACATTTGGCAAATGTCCATGGGAGGTATCATCCCAGTTGAATTATAACTATTTATGCCACTCATGGGAAGAAGTATAAGGTTCATTTGATCAAAATTGCTCTGTGCTAGGGGTTTCACTTTCTGCCTGGCATAGAGACAGCAATAAAGAGAGGTTCAACAAAGCACAGCTTCTTAGTTTAGAGCAGTTGAGAACAACAACCTCTCAGCATACTGTCAGCAATTGTTCTTAGCTATGTCTATCTTTTTAAGGCAGAAACTTTTGATCCCATGACTGCAGATGGATGTTCCACAGAAATAGTAGAAGTTTTCACTACCTACAGGTTCTTCTCCACAGGGGAACATGTTAATGTCTATAAAGACACATCTTCTCTGTTCAGATAGGTGATAAACCCCAGAATATATCTGTCAGAGGCTGTGAATTGAGACCAAGCAGGTCTCATGCAGGAGATGAAGAATACTTCATTCTACTCTTATCTGTCTTCAGAACACTGAAGATAGAATGGCGTGACTGACCTCTGGTGGACAGCAGTGTCACCATTCCTCCAATGTTTACCTTAAACATTCCTTGGGAAATACCAACACATTTATGCCCACAATTATCTCACAGGAAATGATATTTTACCCAATTTTATTGTACCCTAGACATTTGTCTCCCTTGGTTAATTGGTCATAAAACATCCTCTTGGTCAGTTTTTTCTTTTGTCTAATGCCTTTATAAGGACTGGTTGGGATTCATTAAATTTGCTGAATGATGCCTGCTACCATCCAACCCCAGTCTCTATGGATGTGTCAATCTCTCTTGTCTGTCCTTTTTCGCACTCTGCAGCTGGCTCTTTTCATAAGCCAGCAAGGGTAATGCTTTAATTCATCTGGACACACATGAAATAAATGAAAATTAAAAATGATATAACAAGGTTGTACCTGCAAGCACACAATAGAGTAGACAATACAACTATTATCTGAATAATCATCCCTATTCACACTTAACTTTAAACATTTCAAATTATCTCCAATGAATAAACAA
The DNA here is from genome assembly GCA_004024945.1 of Uropsilus gracilis. Taxonomy (NCBI): domain Eukaryota; kingdom Metazoa; phylum Chordata; class Mammalia; order Eulipotyphla; family Talpidae; genus Uropsilus; species Uropsilus gracilis. Next base: position 35,920 of record PVHY01013266.1, read on the forward strand.
TGGACAGGTGTAGTTGGGAGGATAGAAAGAATACAGGCTCTTTCACACATAGTTGTGTTAGTTGATTTGCTCCATAGCTCACAAGGAATTTTTGAAGGTGAGTTGACAGGCAATAAATGAGTTTTCAAGCTACCATGTGTGCAAAAAACTCTAACAAGCAATAAAGAAAATATTCTTATTGCTTCATAATGCAAACATAATAAACATGTACCTAGTTCTTATATAGGGTAGTGATGAACACTTTCTAGAAGAAATCTGTCAGTTGCTAGCTGTATGAACATGGAAAACTGAGTATCTTTGTATCTCATTTTCTTCTTCCATTAAACAGCAATTATAATAACCTTCCACTGATGGAATAGTTTTGAGTATAAAACTCTTAAAAGAGTACCTAGAACATGAAGTACTTAAATATTACCTATATTTTTGTTATCCCTTGCACAAGCCCTAAACATTCTCATTCTTCAAGTCTAATCATGCCCACGTAGTCTGGTATGATTTTACTGTGATCTTCTCTAATCCCTTGCCTTCTTAATTACCGACATAATTTGGAGTTTTTCAGAGTTCTAATGGATGAATCTGTGTATACTCCATGACATTGAGCTAGGGACTCAGACTACAGTAGGCTTACTTTTGTGGATGTAATAACTGTAATATCACAGTACTTATCAAGTACTTGTTTTCTATTTTTTTCTCCTTTTCATGTGACCTTCCCCGTTATAGAAATGAGGTCCCCTGGCATCCATGTCTTGGTTCAGGGTATAGGTTCAAAGTTTTTAAATCAGCAGCTGGTGATTTTAAATCAGCAGCTGGAAAGTATTTAAAGAATAAGGAAGTTGTTGCCGAAAAGAAACGTAGTGGGACCAAAGGTGCCTTACAGGGTAGACCTATAGGTAGGCTTATAGTTCAAGGTCCTATTAGAATAATCCCCCAATATATCTAGCTTTAGTTCCAAAGTGAAAACAGCTCATAGGCCTGATGTGTTATTCCTTATAGACTGAGAGTGACCATTGGACCTTGGGCTCCTGCCTCAATCTAGTGTGATGAACCCCATTTTCGCCTCCTTTTGTGAAGGTTCATCATTGAAACTGAAAAGGAAATTGACCCTCCCTGAGAACTCTTCCATATATATCCAGTTTATCTTCCAGGTTTGATAGATCCAAGATATGTTTAAGTTGCTGAACTTGAAGGGAAGCAGAAAGCTTTCAGAGGATTTAATAGAACTCACTTCTTACCTGATTTACTATCTGCAATGGGGTGTAAATATTCACTTTCCATGAGATCTAATAAAACACCTCATTAGATGGTGGAAAATGTTCCTAATTTATCCATCCTCAGCACTGTACTGATCCTTTTCTATACCCAGGTGGTATCTGTTTGGTTCTTTGTTACAACATATTTTGAGACATGACAACTTTGTGCTTTGTGCATGGAACTGAGGTTTATGATGCCTCAAACCTCATTTCCTTATTCTTCACAATGATCCTAGTAAGAAACATAACTGCTCCCACTTTTTTCCCCCAGCAAATAAATACCTTTTGTTTTGCAGGACTCCCCTAGCCATGTCTAAATAGAATGCTGATTGATTTAGGACTTTTTAAATAAAATAAATCAGGTCTCTAAATTCGTGAATTTTGCTTTCCAACAGTCGGATATTGGTTCCTAAGCAGTTTTAAGAAAGTCTTTGGACTACACACGTACATTTTTGCTTTACAAGGGTTTGGCCTTATCCATTCAGTATTTTTATAAAATGCTATCCAATTAAAGAAAGTTATCTATAATTAGTATTCTCAATTAGCTCCATATTTCCTTCCATTGTTTGGGAAACATTTTTGTATTACACAACTTAGGGAAAGTAGTTTCCAGTGGGAAACCTTGACAAAGTCCCTTGAGAAAGCATTATGTAATACAAAGTGCAATTTTGTTGTTCTATTAGTGTTTAATTTAGAAAATAACTACCCTCGTTAGAACAACAAAAGTTATATTTATATAAATAGATGTATCTTCTTTTTCATTTAGTCTCTTAGAGGTAAGAAGATGCAGAACCAGCTTCTTTTTTTTCTATTGTTTGTTTTACGTAATTTTAAAAAATCCTCTGTTAACTGTTAAAATTCTGATCATTCTGAATCTCAGAAACAGGTTTTGAAGGATTCCAATTCTGAGATGAAAATAAGAAACCATGTAAGTGGATAGAAGTATTCTAGATAATTGATGCATCAAAAATTCTTTTAGTCTTTGGTAAGTCAAATTCATTTAAAAATGTTTTCTTCCATTTAATTTTTCTAATTAGCATTTATTCTATACCATCAAACATTTGTTTTGAAATTGTCAGCGTTCCATGTGTCTTCAATCATAAAATTCATCATAGTTGAATATCTTGTTATGTACATAAAGAATCTGGGTATTGTTAACATCATCTGGCAAGACATGGGATTTTGTTTCACAAAACCAGAGTACAGTGTTGCTACCCAATCATCTGATGATCATTGAAATCCAAATCTTGGGTGCTTTTAAATTGTATTATTGTAGGTATCTACTACTGTAGTTACTGTAGGTACTTGTCTATTGTGGTCATTCTGCTACTTAATTATGTGCTTGTAGGTCAATTCCATATATAACCTTAAAATAAACATAATTTTAGTGTCTCTTCTCATTCAATTATTTCACACTGAATGGCAAATGAAATAACCAGAAGAGGATTTCACTGAATAACACATATATTTTCCACTAATATACATTAAACATATTACTTATTTCCAATATCAGTAGTGTTTTCTTAGTACTAGTAGGACTTATTGAAGTACATATTTCAGAGACAGACTGAAGCTGTAAGAGACAACTTTTCACATATTAATTATATGGAATTAATCATTAAAATGGAATAAATCACAAAAAGCAATAAAGCATCCTCAAGGGAAAGAAAATCATCTAGGTCCATTGTTCATCTTTGTTGATGGAAAATACACAGATAGAAAGAAAGGATATTATTAACCCAAAGATTATTATCATTGTATCTAATCTTTATGTATCTATGTTTTGTATTTCTCCTAATGAATGATAATCTTTGTATTTTTTTTTTAACAGCACATTCTGTGAAAAGAAACAAATGGCTGAAGAGAATTTTACAGTTGTTACTGAGTTTATTCTTTTGGGGTTGACAGAACGTGCTGAACTAAAGGTTGTATTATTTGTGGTTTTCCTGGTCATTTATTCTGTTACTTTGGTGGGGAATCTGGGCATGATTTTTGTAATCCGAACTACTCCCAAGCTTCACACACCCATGTACTTTTTCCTCAGCTGCCTTTCTTTTGTAGATGCCTGCTATTCATCTGCCATTGCACCCAAGATGCTGACGAATCTCCTGGTTGTCAAGGGTACCATTTCTTTCCTTGGTTGCATTGTGCAACATTTGTGTTTTGGGATGTTTGTTACAACAGAAGGTTTCTTGCTGTCAGTAATGGCGTATGACCGCTACGTGGCAATTGCAAATCCTTTGCTTTACACTGTAGCGATGTCTAAGAGAAAGTGTGTAGGGCTGGTTATTGGTTCCTGGGTAGGTGGGACTATGAACTCTTTAGTACACACAATAAGCTTGGGGAGACTGTCCTTCTGTAGACTGAATGTTGTAAGCCACTTTTTCTGTGATATCCCTTCCCTCCTAAAGTTGTCTTGCTCTGACACTTCCATGAACGAGCTGTTGCTCTTAACCTTCTCTGGGGTTATTGCCATGGGAACCTTCTTGGTTGTGATCATTTCCTACATATTTATTGTTTTTGCTATCTTGAGAATCCGCTCAGCAACAGGCAGACAGAAAGCCTTCTCCACCTGTGCCTCTCACCTTACTGCTGTCACCATCTTCTATGGCACCTTAAGCTTCAGTTACATTCAACCAAGCTCCCAGTATTCTGTAGAACAAGAGAAGGTGGTTTCTGTGTTTTATACCCTTGTGATTCCCATGTTAAATCCTCTGATTTACAGTCTGAGAAACAAAGAAGTGAAGGATGCTATGAAAAGAGTCATAAGAGCCAAAAATTTCAGTAGTTAATTTCAAATCTCTGTTATACTGCAACACTCTACCGTTCTCACTTCCAAGCATTTATGAATGTCCAAAATTTTAAGGATGATACAGATCTTTACATTCCGTTCATTTATATGGCGTGAGAGGAACTAACCGGAAGAGGGCGCTGTTTCACTCATAAAGCTGCATCGCAAAAAAAAAAAAAAAAAATTAACCTGTTATATTGCTCTTCTATCCTTCTATCCTGAGTTGTGAATCAGTACAAAATGCAGTATTACATTTAGATTTTTCTGTTATTTGGAGAAAATAACTAATTATAATTCCATTTAAGGGTGAAAACGGGGTAAAAATTAAGAAACAAGTTGGATTTCACATTTCTGGGAATATAGATAGAATTGTAGAGTTGAGATTTGCCTTCAGTAACCTACATTTTGTCTAATGTGCTTGTCTAATGTGTAATGATGATTACATATAAATACATGAATATATATACATATTCAAATATTTGATCTTCACCAGATTTTGGCAAAGCTCCCCCCAAAAAGAAAAAAAAAAGTCATTGGAATTTCCGAAGTGGTGATATTCAGCCAGATGTCTTTTGTTAGGACCTTTTTAAAGCACCTGGAAGGCAGGCCAGGTTGCCAGGAAACTGAACTTGGATAGACTGTTGAAGATTTCAGTTCCACTTTCTGATTTCTGGCGAGGAGAATACAGTTGGAGTTTAAATCAACTAATTTAGTAAATCATGATGCCATGATGAAGTCTCCATAAGACTCAAAATATGAGATGGTTCTGAGCACTTCCAGGTTGGTGAGCTGAACTTGTTCACATACCAATTGCTGGGTGCCAAACCCAGTGAGGACAGAAATTGGAAATTCTGTGATTCTGCAGTTTCTTTCGATTCTATAATGTCAATCTTTGCCATTCACAGGCAATAGTTAAAGGGAGAGGAATATATATACATTAATAGTAAATTGAATTTGAGCACATTTTTTCTGTATCTCTGAGTTCCACATGCTATCATGATTAATAGAAGCAGTCTGGAATACTTACGGTTCATAAGACAGCTGAAAAAATATTTAAATGACATTATTGTTTCCAGTTTCTAGTTGATATGTCAGGCACATTCAAAAATCTTATAAAAATCTCTAGAATAAACAGAAAAAATTTCAGTTGTCCTCCATAAAAATACAATTATGAAATGGTAGCTTTGACAAATAGATTTAAGAATATATATGCTATTGCTACAGCTCAATGTAAAGTATATCTTTTGATAATCTTTAAAGAAGGAAGAAAAGAGAATGTCATAATTTCCAAAAAAGCACTATGTATCATAAGCACAATATTTTAATAATGCACAATGACAATGTCTATGCTGAATAAACACTTTGGAGTTTACTACTGACAATAAAATGTCATCGTGGTCTGAGATCCTCAAAGAACACACAGCAAATGTCATTACAATTGTAATTGAACTTTAACATCAATTTGTTGATCACTTTGAAAATCTTGGCTTCTTTTTCTGTGACTATTTTATTATGCTATTTGTTTGTAATGTGTTGAATAACTGACTTCCATTTTGTTTTGTTTAAAGTATGTTATACAGTGAGAAAACATAAAGAAAGTATGTGAGTCCCCTAAGATTGTTCTTATTATTTTTTTTCTTTTTTTCCCAACAAATATATGCCTTATTACTATTATTATTTTTTACATCATTTCAGTCCCTGGGGGTTACCCATCACCTCCCCTCCCTGCCCGCTCCAGCTGGTTCCCTCTCTCCCCTTGTGTAGTTTCATTTGGTTGACCATATATTAGTGAAACCATTTGGTTTCTGTCCCTTTCTATCTGGCTCGTTTCTGCTAGAATGATTTCTTCTAGGTACATCCAGGTGTCTATAAATTCATCAAATTTGTCATTTTTAATTGATGAGTAATACTCCATTGTGTATATATACCACATCTTTTTCATC